>JABTXL010006712.1:31135254-31150490 GCA_025134845.1 Neodon shergylaensis
ATATATATATATATATATATATATATATATATATATATATATTTGCACATGCATAGATTTCTATTGATTTCCTATGTTACTTATATACATGCTTTCAGGGCTTTTTGCTGCTGGACCATCAATAGGAAAGCAACCTTTCTCACTCCCAGCTTTACTTGGTGGCCTGTGGTTCTTTGTGTAGTGTTGAGTACTTGTGGGTTTTTCTCCTTCCAGTGTTAAAGGGTTTGTTGGTGTTCTTCTTGTTCAGCTCACATTTGGGAAATCATATCTTATTTTACATGTATGAGTGTTTGCTTGCGTGTAAGTGCACTGTGTGTGCCCAGTGCCAACAGAGAACAGAAGTGGGCACCAGATCCTTTTGAACCAGAGTTAGGATGGTTGTGACCTACCATGTATTTTCTGATACTAAAACCTAGGTCCTCTGCAAGAGCAGGAAGTTCTCTTAAATTCTGCGTCAACTGTCTAGCCCACATATTTCCTCTATTGACTGAACCCTGGGACAGAAGAATAGAGTCAGCTGGCTATGAGAGCAATATCAATATATTTTCCTTACCCAACTGCACCTTACACTCAGAAATATTTGGGAGTCCCCAAATGTCATCCCGTGATTGTAAATGAAGGTGGCATTTGGCAGCTTCTTTCTGCAACAAGCAGAACTTGATGACTGAGTTTAAGCAGCGTCTCCGATAAATCAGGAGAAGCCAGAAGCAGCTGAAGCTATAAAGAACTGCAACTGAACGCAGCAAATGAAGTAGGCGGCCACCTTAGCCGGCCTGTTTGAGTGTGAGGAGCGAGTTCCTCCAGCTTTATGAGTCCTATGGAGAAAACTGCCGCTTAGGATAATATATGTACGCCCCACATTTGAAGCGTGTGCTTTGTGCCTTCTATATAAAAAGTAAAACCAAGTAGGGAACTGCTCACTCTGCTCTCTTTAGTCCTCGCTATTGAAGGATTGGGTTGTCTGGGAGCTCACAAGCCACAACCTTGAGAGTGGTACGGATGAGGTTTTGTAAACCAAAGAGAGCAATGGCATAAACTTCTATTTTTGTATCCATATGGCAATAACATCTTCTGGCTGTCACCATTTTGTGTTACTTTATGATTCCCCCCTCCCCAGATGTAACAGGGTAGAGTAGCTCTCTCTTTGTTCTCTCAAAGAGAAAAATACTTAATTGAAAATAAGTCCTGAAAAAGTCTTCCCATTGGAAAGGGGTGAAAGCTGGCTACATTCCTTTTAGTCTTTCTCCATATTTTATAACTATCCTTGCGCTCCTTGTTAATTACTTGATTAGAAAGTCTTTTCAAAATCAAATACTTTACATGGCTAAGTAGTAAAAGTTTAATTTAAAAGCATCAGACCATGACATAATTTTAGCTTAAAATGAAACTCCTGAGCTAACCAAATTATACTTTTTTTCCAGGTCACAAACTATCATATATACTTTCTTATTTAAAAACATTACTTCAGGCAAAAATCTAAAATTTGTTCACCTTCCTTCTCTTTCTCATAGCTACGCATCTAACTTAGATTTTAAACTTTAACTTTTACTAAGTGATCCAATTTGAGGATGTTCTTCGTAGTTTTTGAATACACAGCCTCAAGCATTTGGAGATCATACAAAGTACTAAATATTGATACGTTAGAATTTGAGAAGGGTTCCTTTAGGGCACGCAATTCTTTATTCACATTTTTTTCTCTTTAGTACTCTGTAAGTGTTCTGTCCATAATAAAACCAAGTTATATTTGTTGCACAAAAATATTGTAATTTAAGCATATGGAATACTTTAACTCTGCAACCCTGTAGCAAATATTTAACCTCGTTGGACTTTAGTTCTTATTTTTTAAAATCTGTATGGTGATAAAGTTTAAATTCTATGACCTACTAAATTCTAAGTCCCAATGGTCTATAATTATATCAACAGTTAAACTGACTATGACAAAAACTATGGCCAGTGAACTGACCCTATAAGCAAATGCTTCATCTGACAGATATTTTTTTTTCTTTGACTAATAAACACCTTCCAGCATCCACCATGACTTTCCTGGACATGAAGAAGTAGTATGATTTAAGATATTCATATGATCATGCTTTAAAGTAGATTACACTTGGTTCTTCTTGAAATGAATATTTTAGTTAAATAATGAAAGCATATCTTAATGGAGAAAAGTACTATGCTGTAGGTGAGCTTTAAATAATACTCAAGGTATGAGTATCCTATCCAACAATAACTTTAAAGTTGCTACATTATATTGAACTAAAGGTCACATAAAATTAGACAGTGTGCTTCTGGTATCTAAAATTACCTACAGGCAAACATATAAACATCTATAAGAAGTTTTGTGCCTTTTATATCATCCAAGGAGTGAAGCAAATCTTATCAGTACATGGGCATGTTGAGGTTGGTTAAAATATAGGAGTGAGGCATTCGAATCATAATGAAAATGTTCTTTATTTTTCTGAGCTCTACATGGCAGGTATGGAGCTCGGGATAAAGGAGACACTCGCCATGACAGCTCTGATGGAGAGGACAGGTTTCATTTCCTTTTATTTATAACATGACTTTTGTCCATCCATAGTCACACAAATCATCGGTGTTAGAGTTATGATTTGAACCACAGATGCTGTTAAGAATACAAAGTAACTCTTAGCATCCTCACTAAGGTCAAAACATCTATTGTGTTTTAAAATTGTTTTTAGTAACTTGGTTAAGTCTGGGAATAGCTAACAGAGCTATCTCGAGCTCTAAGAACTCTATAGATTTTATAGTTTTTAGGTCTTCAAAACCATGAGAGATAAACAGTGATTACTCTTCTCAGAGGCTAAAGAAAGCACCTAAAATTATACAACTTGTTGATATCTTAACCTTAAACATCTCCCTGCATGTATATGAAGCTACAGTTTTTAAACAGATGGAAGACATGAACAACATCAATGTTCCGTCTCTGGATCACAAACTACAGCCATCACACAGAATTTATGCTTAGACAGGTGCCAATTACGTTAAATTTATGCCAGCCAATCCAACATCCCAAATGAAAAATTTTGCATTTAACATGCCAAATCACATTAATGCTACAAATCTACATTATAGAGCTAAATACATAAAATATAACTAAAATTTACCCCCAAATGATATCCTTCCTTGGTTCTAGATTTTTCAAGTGTGGACTCTCAGTCCTGGCTTGGTGGAACTGTAGTCTTTTTAACTCTCTGAAATTCATCAGTGGGGCATTCTGCTGCTCAGTACCACTCAGGCTACAAAGACAGTGGCCTCTTCCCATATCTGACTTTTACTCTTTGAGTCATGGGATGAACCTTTCATAATGGAACCGTCCATGAGGAAGGGTCTGTAGACTTGGGTGGTAACTTTTTTGGTGTTCCTTCAATAAGGGAGTTATGTTACTATCAAGAGAGAGGGACAAAGAGGCTTTTATGTCTGAAAGAGACCGAAAGATTGTGCAGCTAATTTGAAGTACTGCTGCTGATTAGGAATAAAATAAGCCAAGCAGGAGAGAAATTCTCTCTTTTCATTAGGCACTACAGCTGTGTCGGAGAGCAGATGCAAAGTCTCCTCATGATAATTATGAAAGAACTGTGATTTTGCTCTCAGCCTTTAAATTAAACCTCTTCATGGCCTAAATCCATGTTGGCTGCTTGATCTTTCTCTTTCCAGGACTTCCAATTATGGCACTCTAAAATTATGTGGCTTCTCTCTTTAACTGTTCTCAAAAGTATTTGAGACTTCAGTATTGTGAGTCTTTCTCATTAGAGGGTTAGCTAAACACATAAGTTTTGTACAACCTTTAGCATTTTTAAATTCGGCTGTTGGATAGATGTGTGCCATGCATTTCAATTCAGTCTTTTAAAAATAGAACCCATTCCATTCCATTTGATTGAAATTCCTGGTAGAGGAAATAAGCCCTGTGAAACTCATCACCGACAATGATATTCAAGGGCAATACATTAAAAAAAAATATTTTCCCTCTGTCTTCTAAGTAGTGAATCTAACTCACAAATTAACCTCTAAAATTTTAACAAATCGCATTTTATTGAAAAAAGGTGCATTTGACATAATAATCTATCATTATGCTTGGGAAAGACATTCTTTATTAGGCCATGTAGATCATGTAAAATTTGGGAAAATTTTTGTCTCCAAAAAAGTAATTAATATCATCAGCAAGACTGATGAGCACTTCTTATCACTTAATTAGTCACAAACAATGGAAGAGTTTCCTCATAAATAAGAGAAAGAACTTCCTCCAAACGGCACATAGAAGGCCTCAGGTAAGGCTGGATATGGACACCAGCTAACCGAGGCCATGTAAAGATTTGCATATTATTGTGGTGGTTTATACAGCATATTTTTAGTTGTAAAGCTGCTTTTCAAGGATCCTCTCCACCAGGGAAATTTAAATACTACTTGACATGCTGTTGCAAAGTCACTTTACAGCAAGAATTAGGGTCACATATCAGTAAATCTACACAAGGGAAGACATGAGTCAGCCAAAGCAGAACTGTTAGGCAAAGAAATAGTGGGGACAGGACAGGAAGTAGAAGGATCACAGGGCATGAGCAGTACCTCTCACTCTGGCTTTGAATCTGAACTGTGAGTGGTCTCTGAAAACAGAATGAATCTTAGCACTGACAAGAGATTCGTTCTTGCAATCATATAGGATGGACTTCCAGAATTCTGAATGATCTTGGAAGTATAGTTATCCTCAAAAGTTCCAAGAAATCCAAACAAATCCAATCCAAACCAAACTAAACCAAACCAAACCAAACCAAAATCACTATTCTACTACCTCATGGAACCTAAACTAGAGAACACAATATAGGATCTATAGGATGAGACGAAGGGGTTGATATTGTTTTAAGCTACTAATTTATGAGTGTCACAATCAGAGTAAAAAAGGAGATAGCAGCTGTGTAAGGAGATGACAGTATTTCTCTTGGCTGTGGCTGTAGACTCACTAAAGTGGGAGATGTGTTGGCAGAGGGTGGAGTCAAGTGGAAGAAGGGTGCAGTGATTCCCGTTGGTAGCCGTAGCTCTAATCAGGTGCAGAGTTCTTTTGACATCTCCCTCACATACCTGGATGGATGCAGGAGACTTTGGGCATGATAAGAGTAAAGAAAGGAGTTATTAGAGGATTTGGGGAAATAGTTTCAATTACATACTCACAGCAACTGGATTTATTGTTTCTTCAAGGCTGAACTTAGTGGGAAAAGCTTTGGGAATGAAATGTATGTTTACACTAGGATGTCTTCCAGTTGCTTCATACAAGATAAATCTCACCTGCTCAGACACCAGCATCTAGACCACAAAACTATTGCTGGAAGATAATAATTGTATAATTCTTTCTGAGTTCAGAGAATGACAAATGATAATTGGTGTTGGTAGCCTACAGTTTCTTAGAATTTGTAGTGGAAGTTCAAGTTCCAAGCATATGAATATGCAAGAACCTAGAAATACATTATTCTCTGAGTTGTTTCTTAAAAACATATTCTTGAAGTATTACATGGAATTAATGAAATATATCAGAAGATGGGAAGAAACAATGCCAAGCAATTTATAAACAAGTTATATCCAAGCTTCATTATGAATTATTTTGCAGGTTTGATATAAAATTAAGAATAATTTATAAAATTTTAAGACTGATAATATAAAATAAAGTTAGTAAAATTTTATGTAAACCAATAAAATATTAAAATAAAATCAATGGAAGCAAACTATATCTGAAGGGTACAGATTAAAAATTTGTTTTATAATTCTTAGTATATTGCCCTCTTAAAGGATATAGGTACTTCTAATTACTTATGATTATAAAGATAAGAAGAAATTATTTGTAAAGTGAAAGTAAGGTGGAAATTCAATAACAAAAGATAATTACATTCCTGTATTCATTTGTCTATACAATAGTTGTCCTTACTGCTATGCTTAAATTTTGTCATATTCTAGAATAATCAAAATAGCCATGCCCTCAAAATATAAATATATAACAGATAATTGCTATAATATTGTGAAAGGATTGAGCAAAACATATTTTTAATGAATATTCATGAAACAAAGTGGAAAACCTTTTATTAAGCCCATAAATGATGTTTCTTTTGTGGGTCAGGACTACAGGTATAGTAGTTTTTGTGACCATGTCAAAAGGTGATTGTAATATTTCTCCTTCTAGGCAAATGTGTTTGCTGCCCTGTGAAGTTGACCATTACCAGATACCTTAATTTTGGGAATAAAATGTCATTTCTATGCAGAACATTTAAGGGCAGTGTGCAATTTGCCAAGTTCTCTTTATCCTTCTGTAATGATACAAAATCATCATCCCTCTGTGTCAGGAGTGCCAATGGTCGGAAGGTTTCTCAAGTACAGTCCAGCCTACTTAGAACGAAAAGGCTGTGTTGCTGTAGAAACACACTAACGTGTCCTTTGGTATCTTGCTTGGTTAATAGCAAGCAAAGGATTTGGAAGTTAGATCCATGGTTGCCCATATTATGTAAGGATGAACATTTGGCTAAACAGTCTAAGATATCCCAGGAGGCAGGGACTTGTGCTTCCAGGATAGGACTTGGCAACCTTCTGCATGATAGCCAGATGATAACTATTTTATGTTTTAGGAGCCATTTGAGTCTCTGGGGCATATTTTTTTGTTTTGTTTTATTGAAAACAAACCTTTCATTTTCCCTAAAATGCACCCCCAAATCAAACTGCTGCTTAGATTTGGTCTCCAGGTGGCACAGTTCTGCAAACTTTGCCCTAAGTGAACAGTTTATACTATGGAACAGTAGCAGTTGCTTTCGGTTACCATTGTCTGCAGTTTTTAGGGTACCAATGGTACAAAAACGAACTCAGGAAAGATAAAGCAGTTTGTGTGCAGTAAGCAAGAAATTTGAGTGTATGAACTTGAAGATTTGCAGTTTGAAGTTCCACCTCTTCAAAGACAAAACCAAGAAGGCCTTTAGGAGCAAGTCTGGCAATGGGTTAGCTAAGATAGGGGTGTGGCTCTCACTTCCACTGCGAAAGTCTTCGACTCAGGAAAGGTAGGTAGCAAATGTTTTCTGCTGGACAAAATGACTCTCTCACTGACACTGGAATTTTGGTGTGGGAAAGAGAAAAGTATAAATGGAAGCATGTCTAGAAAAATAAATGTAAATATTGAAGAATTTGAGTGAGTTTTGGAGAGAATAAATGGTTGGATGGATCTCTTTCCCAATTGACACATATTAATAAAAAAGGAAAAAAGATTTATGGGTGGAAGAGTTTTTGGGACATAGTTTCCACTGTGTACTTCAGAATGAGACCCAGGAGAAGAATATCAGAGGAAGATTATCTCTGCGATCACAGTTGAGACTTTCAGAAAAGGGTGTGGAAGGGGGCCCCAAGTCACAGCTTAGTAAGAAAGCATTCCCTGTCCCCCACAGAGTGAACACTCGGCATTCTTTATGGAATTGCTCTCTGGTATCATCCCGTTTTTGAATTTCAACCTGCTTTGAACTCTTCTTGTTCCAACTTTGCATATTGACCATGACTGTATTTGGGAATGTAAGTCATAGTTTTAGTTTCTAGATTTTTGGGTGAGGAAAAATCAAAGCCAAATATGACATAAAGGCCATCACATTGTTCTCCGATACAATATCTCTGAGCTATATCACCAGGAGATATTGAACTCAGAATTGATTCTCTAACTGTGGGACTATAGAGTTATCATCCTGGAGGGTATATAGTACACGAAAAGAGTAAAGTATTTGAGAACTAGAATGGCAGGCACCAGTCACTGATGGCTGTTCAAGAAACATTTCCGATTCTCTTTTCTTTTAAGGCTGTGGTAGGGATGCATTTCTCTGTTCTTTGAAGTTACTTCTGTTTTACTGTCTTTTACTCCCCCATGTGCCCTCTTTCTCCTTTTTGTAAGGTCCTCACTTGTGCTGAATGTAATACACAGAGTGATCCCCGTAAAGGGTACTTCCGATCACATCCTCCCATCGCACTTAGCATAAAACAAATACTTGAATAGACTTGGAGTTGGGGGCTGGAATCTAGCTGACTCTGGAGCCCTACTTTAGACTGACCTGCACCTCCATCTGTTCGCTGCTGGGCTTCTTAGAGACTCAGTTTATCTTGGTTTATTATGTCAGGCTTGTTCTTGCCTCAAGGCCATTGCACATCTCCCTTTTCTGGAAGTTCTTTTCCCAGATGTTCAAATGGCTGTGTCTTTTCACTTTGCCGAGAAACCTGGTCACAGATCAGCTCCTTAGGCAAGGAAAGCGTCAAGATCCCCATCACAGCTTGCCCTGTCCTCTTTCTCTATTTCATTCTCTTTGTAATACTTATTACTATTGAAAAGCTTTTAGCCATTTGTTTGCCTGTCTTTCTTCAGACACAGAGAGATTCATAAAGGCTTTCCCTTGCTAATTTAATCACAGGATCTCAAGATACCTTGTAGGCACTCAATCAATATGATCTGAATGAATCAATTGGTGATACAGTATATCAAGGAGACAGGAAGGAAGTACCACTGCATCTCTGGGGTCTAGTACAATGGCTCTTTCAAGCCCCACGTTCATTTCAGGTAAATTGAATTTTCTGCCTCAGGTTCCCTGTTGACTGAGAAATTACTACCTATGCACCGTCAATTATCGTGGAAGAGAGAAAAAAGACACATACACAACTGTCCTTAAAAATTCCCTCTTCAAAGGACACAGGTCCACTCTGAACATTTCTCATTGTCCAGAGCCAAGGTCACTTGGCCTGGCCAAACGTCATAAGGTCAGAGCAGGACAATCCCACCAGATGCATGGGAAGTTTGCTGGAAATATTTGATAATTAGCCATAATGAATGCCTTATAGGAACAATTATCACTGTGTGACTTATCTCTCTTCCTCTTAAATAGCATAATGTCATATCCACAGTGAAATATTTTCACCTCTAATTTAATGTGCAGAGAGTTACCTGGGGGATCTTACTAAAGTGGACGCCTGTAATAGGGCCCAAGATTCTACAGTTCTAACTAGTTACTTGCTGATGCTAAAGTTGATGGTTTGTGGACCACTTTAGTGTAATAATGGCTTATTCCAGTACCAGGCTGAGTTCTCTTGGACAACTGGGTCTCATTTCAAATAACACCTCAGTTTGTAAATTCAGACAATGATTTAGAAGCGTCTGCCTTCCTTTTAGGCTCTGAGTTTTATTTTAAGAAATTATTTATGCAGTTGTGGAGGTTTGGTAAATTCAAAATCTGAGGAATAGGAGGTCCTGTAGAAGGGTTACAGTTTAAGGAAAAATAGTAGACTGCTTGCAAAATTCCTGTCAGCTACATGAGTGTAATGGTGGTGGTGAGGGCAAGGCTTTGGTCTATTGGAGTTTGAAATCATTGCATAAGGCACTCTTGCATTATAAAGAATAATCTCTACTCTTAATATTTCTGCCAATTTAAATTTTAGTTTTATCTAAAAATTATTATGGAAACATTAAGGATAATGTTTGACCAAATATTTGGGCATTAAAACTTAGTCAAGTTGGTAATAAAATTAATCATCAAGTCACCATTCCTATTCTTAATGACGTAAATCTCCCTCATCATAATAATTCCTAACCAGACCATTTAGAGCATCCTTGGTGCTGGTCAGTACAATACATATTTGTGCCTTGGGTTCATTTAGCACCGTTGTTTAAACTAATTTTAAATAGCCAGAGCAGGCTCAGAGGATAGCTTAATTACTTTCTCATTTTAGCAGCACACACATTTCTTCCTTCCTCTACATCTCCCTTTAATTTTCTGCTATAATTTATAGCATTTTAATTAGGACTTCTGATGATATACTTGAGCTAAGTGTGTGCTTATGGATAAATGGGGCCATTAATAGATCGGGAACTTTGGATTCTGCCTGTTTCCTTCACATGACTTTGAAAGTTACAGATGTTCAGCTCTTAATGTATGAATGACAAGCAGCTGCTTTAATTCAGTCACTTTAGCCAGGAATGTAAAGACCAGTTGGCTGGAGTAAAGCATTTGATATAAAGACAAGGGCAACCTGGACCTCCTTACTGAGGTCCTCCTGGCTGATTTTGCGCTTCCTTCAGGTGTTCTCCTCAGATGACAGATGTGATGGGAAATGCTAATGAGCATATAAGAACAGTAAAGTTGATGCCTGTTGCCTCTTGAGGGAAATGAAACAGATGCTTGTGTCTTTTAGGTTTCCATCCTATAGCCAAATTGAAGTCAATGTCCAGTATTAAACTTGAAGTTTATTCTGGGAAGCCTTCCTATCATATGCGATCCTGGTTGAGAGAGAGAGAGATGGGGGGGGGGAGAGGGAGAGAGAGAGGGAGAGGGAGAGGGAGAGGGAGAGGGAGAGGGGGTGGTCTGTGTTGTGAAATGCTGGTGTTGAAAGATAGGAAACTGGTTGTTTTAGTAATTCTTGAAAATGACAGTTTTGATTTGTTGAGATATATCCAACATTGGGTTCTTGTATTTCTAAGTAAACATGTTCTGTTTCTCTTTGTACAAAGAATGTGTTTCTACCCATGTATAAGTATATTGAAAGAGAAGAAAACAAAATGAAGAGTATGGCTCAATTGGCTGAAGGTGATGATCAACACAGAGATTCACAATTAGTCAAGGTACAAGGAATAGAAGCCTGCAGAATTTTTATACTAAATGGAGCATATATACTGTATGTTCCTGTTGAAGTTTCAGGGATCATCATGAAAGAGGAGCCGGGAAGACTGTAGGAGAAAGAGTTAGTCGATGGCTACAAAGAAACAATGTGTTCTGGACACAGCAGAGCAGATGTGTGTATGATCTCATAATGGTTGTGGCACCATGCACAGGACCTCCAATAGCCTAATCCAGACCAAATCCTGGAAGGAAGAGAAAATATGGGTATCAAATTCTACTCTCAGTCAGGAGCTATTGACAGTTCTTAGCTGCTGGAAGAGAAAAGGTCAGTTTTCTCTAAACATGTATCTCTTGATAAATTGACTGAACTCCAGAGAAAGGCCATGTATTCAATAATATTTAGTGTCACAAATTTGTCTTAATGAAGAAAAAGACACAACATTGGGTGGGAAGAAAAGAGAGGTGAAACATGAAAAAGAACTGAGGAGCAAGCATGGTTACAATCAGAACACAGAGTAAAATTCAAAGAATTAATATATCAACAACCAGATAAACAAAAAGAAAAATAAAGAATATCAAGTAGAAATGCTCCCTTACAAATGTTTAGTTCAAGTAGTGCAACTGACGCTGTAATCCAAGCTCTATTCTGGTGCTTTCTATGTCTGTTACCACCAAGTGTCCGCTATTGCTAACAGTACACAAACTTTCCTATGTATGACTACTTTAAAAACCAAAGGTCAGTCAACTTACTTTTTCTTCCAAAAAAGTTTGAACCAAACATAACCCATGACAGAGAAACAACATGTCCCCTAACATCCGAGCATTTTTTGTTGTCACTCTAAATTTTGCTTCCCCTTCTTCAGGCCCTTTCTGTATCCAGTAAGAAATGAGTTTTTTTTTTTAAGTCCACCAAGGCATTTCTGTGTGTAATAGCCTTTGTTGAAGGGTAAGAGACATCTTTCTCTCCCTTTTCCCACATTCTATAGAAATTAGTATTTTTTTCCCCAGACTCTCTTTTTTGGCATATGGTTTTGACCTCCATTTTTCTCTTAACGTGTCTTGCATCTAGTTCATATTCTTCAATTCCCTTGGAGTTTCAACTGGTTTTTGTAACACATTCTCTTTGGAGGGATACCTCACTCAGACTAAATATGGGAGGCGTGGTCCTGCCTCAAAGTGATGTGTCAGACTTTGATGACTCCCCGTGGGAAGCCTTACCCTCTCTGAGGAGTGGCTAAGGGAAAGTGGGGGAAGCAGGAGAAGGGCAGGGAATGGGAACTGAAATAGGTATGTAAAATAAAAAAAGATCATTTTAAAAAATAAATTAATTAATTTAAAAATAGTTCTCTTCCTAAAGGGACTTTAAAAATCCAGAATTAATTAAAAGGTACCAAAAGATTAGTATGCAGAGAAAGCTGAAATTAAAGTACACATGTTTCTACTGCACTTTTCATGATTAAAAAAAAATAAAACAACTACTGAAAGATTGATTGGTGAAAAACACCTAATAGCTATGGGCTTATTTTACTTCATGCTTCAACCCTCCTCTGACCTTTAGAAGATGAATTTCTTCTATGCTGCATAACTGCTGTTCTGTAGAATCATCATTAATTATCGGGAGCCAAAAAACAAAATCTGCCATGATGGATTATCTCACAAAGTAATTACTGACTCTGATAATGACTGCTGTGGCACGAAGGTGCTGGCTACCAGGCGATGAGTTTTGTATATGTGTTTCAAGAAAGTATTGTAATTGTGACACAGAGGCAAGGAGGCAGGGGGCTGGAGGAGGAGCAGTAGATGGTATTAGAGAAGGAGGAAGATGAGGTGGAGAAGGAGGAGGATGGGGAGAAGGAAGTCATCATTACTGGTAGGAATAAGTGGTGTAGCCTGTGTTTGGGATTCATAGTTTACACATCTGTCACAAATTCTCATCCTTTTTTCATTTAATCTTCTTTGACCAAAAGTTATTGTAACTTTTTCATATAGTAAACATTTAAGAGAAAATTCACTCCCTGTGCTCATATATAAAATAATATTATTATTTATTAACTTATGGACATGTGTTCTTATAAATGTTCAACAAACTTATTTTTTTGTCCCTCACAACATGGTGTGTTCTAGTTTCCAAACGGGAAAAATAATATTCACATGGTGTTTGTTAAAAATGAAGTGAGGGGCTAGAGGAATGACTCAGTTTACAGCACCTGTTGTTCTTGTAGAGGGTCTGGGTTCATGTCTCCGCATCCACATGGCAACCCACAAACATCTGTCATTCCAGTTCTGGTGTGGGAGGTCATTCTGTCTATGTGTTGCTTTTATTGGTTAATGAATAAAAAAAAACTACTTTGGCCTATAGCAAGTCAGAACTTAGCTAGTTAGGGAAAACCAAACCGAATGCTGGAAGAAAGAAGGTGGAGTAAGGGAAAAGCTATGTAGCTTCATTTGAGACAGACACCAGAACTTTACCCAATAAGCCACAGTCTTATGGTGATACACAGATTAATGGAGATAGGTTAGTTTAAGATATGAATTAGCCAGAAATACGCTTAAGCTATTGACCATACAGTATTGAAAATAATATGGCTTCTGAGTGATTATTTTGGGACTGAGAAGTCAGGAACAACTGAGCAGCCTCTTACAACAAGAGTATAGACAGTCATAGATTAAAGGAGTAAAGACAATAAAATAATTATTAAACTTGTAAAAAAGTAATAGAGGAAAAATAATAAGCCACGTAAAGATAAAAATACACAGAAAGTCTGGATTATGTATATTATTGTGTTTTCTTTGAATTTTTTGACTGTGAAGGAGCTAAGTACAAAGAGACATTTCATTGTGCAGGCTGCTAAGCTAAACCAACATATATATGTTAAAGGTATCTTGACTTCAAAATATGGGTCTAAGGATATTTTGCTTTGGAAAAGAAGTTCTTTTTTATTTCCACAGAGGATGAGAACCTGTGGAATCCTTCCGGACTAATGTGGTTTGATGTATAAAGATCACCCAAAAGTTGGTCATGAACAACCTCCAAAATACTTTGCCCAACAAAAAACAGGAAGCAGTTTGGAGAGACCTACGCCCAAATTCCCTAAATTATTGTTTATAAATGTTTATTTACATTTAAAGGGGGATATGCTATAGAGATTTGTATTGGTATAGATTTTGGTTTATTGATACAAATTTAAGATCATAAACACACACACACACACACACACATATATATATATATATATATATGTATATGTAATATGTATATATCTGCTCTGGATTAAGATATTGTGCTTGTGCAGCTCATTTAAAATGTAATGTACAATTAAAAAAATAAAGGTTAATAGATAATCATCTATAATAATCAAGCTTATAGTCATGTTAGTTAGGTTTTCTAAATATATAGAGATTTATTTCAGTTAAATAGGCATCCTTCAACTCTTTCAGAAACTTTCAGAATATGTCATTTAAAAGGTTTTAAGAACCTAAGAGTTTTCATGACACAGAGACACATATGTTCCTGGCATCATCAATTACTTCAAGAGGATGATGGGCACCGAAGAGTCTTCTTATGTCATTGGTTAGCCATTTGGGCAAGAAACTATTCTTGTCTGGACTGCTTGAAGCTATGCTATATAAACTGAACATGCTAGACTCACAGAAAAATGACTGCTAAACTTGCCTAAAGGTGAGACAATCCTTTGTGGAAGAGTCATCTAGACAATCTGCAGGACACAGAAAAAAGTGACTAACAAACTGCCAATATAGGTGGAACTGTCTTTGAAATTTTCTGCTTCATAAAAAAGTCAGTCAAATGCTATGAGCCTGTAGGCTAAAGACAGTTGCTCCAATATTACAAAAGAACTTTGGGTTACTGTCCAGGCAGCGAGATGTCTCTGTTAATTCTAGAATTCTAAAAGTTGCTTACGATGCACTCCTGTTTATTTATATAATATTATATCCTTCTGGAGTCTCTGATAGAGTTGAAGAAAATATGGTTATACTAGTTTTCCTTAGTTATGATAAAGGATAAAATAGATATAAATACCTGTAATTCTTGCTTGATACCTGTTATATGTAATTTTACAATGTTAAAGTTAAAACCTTCCTTTTTATTTAAACAGAAAAGGGAAATTATGTGGGAGGCCCCTCTGTCTATGTGTTGCTTTTATTGGTCAATGGATAAAAAAACTGCCTCAAACTATAGTAAGGCAAAACTTAGCTAGATGGGGAAAGCCAAACTGAATGCTGGGAGCATGAAGGTAGAGTCACATAGCCCTGTTGGAGACAGATGCTGGAACTTTACCCATTAAACCACAGTCTCATGGTGATACACAGATTAATAGCTTTGGGTTAATTTAAGACATGAGTTAGCCAGAAATACACTTAAGCTATTGGCCAATCAGTATTGCAAATAATATGGTTTCTGAGCCAGTCAGTGGTGCATATGCCTTTAATCCCAGCACTCGGGAGGCAGAGGCAGATGGATCTCTGTGAGTTCAAGGCCAGCCTGGTCTACAAGAGCTAGTTCCAGGACAGGCTCCAAAGCTACAGAGAAACCCTGTCTCAAAAAACCATAATAATAATAATAATAATAATAATAATAATAATAATAATAATAAT
>JABTXL010006712.1:31150500-31211290 GCA_025134845.1 Neodon shergylaensis
ATAATAATAATAATAATAATAATAATAATAATAATAATAATAATAATAATGTTTCTGTGTGATTATTTTGGGGTTGTGCAGATGGGACAAACAAGTGCCCTCCTACTACACAGTTCCAAGTATCTGACACACTCTTCTGATCTCCTTGGGCACCAGACACATACCTGCTTCACACATACATAGAGGGATAACACTCATACACATAAAAAAATTTTAAAAGAAGCATTGATGGTTGAACTTTGATGGTTTTAAAAAATGTCTCTCTTACAGGCAGACTTTTAATCAAGTGAAAGGGTAAAAAAGGATGCTTAGGTTATTGGTAGACCATACCTAGAGAAGTGATGCTGATGAATTCTGTGAGTTTTTTAAACAAATCATTTGCTTTGCTGGTACCATTGAAGAAGATAGTCCTTTTCAGTTTTCATGTAGCAAGTGACATTAGAATGGCACTCATTATATGATGTGCTTCTAGTGGTGGGCAACCTCCATTAGCAGTAAAACCAGCAGTGAATGCAACCTGTTTTTCCTCCTTCCCATGCTTACTAAATGAAAGGAGGCACCTGCAATAATTTTGCCTCATAAAATTGTAAATCAAGTTTCTACCACACTTAAGAAAATTACAGATGACAGATACATTCAAGTTGCCTTCTATTTTTCTTTAAAACTAGCAGTTCTGAAAGTATTTATTAAATATGTTTGTTAGTTATATTTCATGGAAATACACCTGGCAAATTATAATGTATTCCAGTGGTTCTCAATCTTTGGGTCATGACCCAACGTGGTCAAATGACTCTTTCACAGAGGTTGCATATCAGATATCCTGCATATTAGATATTTGCATTATAACTCATAACAGTAGCAAATTTTAATTATGAAGTGTCAGTGAAACAATTTTATGATTGTGGGCACCACAGCATGAGGGACTGTATTAAAGCTTTGCAGCATTAGGAAGGTTAAGAACTACTGATGTATGACATCTGACACTAAACTATGAACTATTTTTTGAAAAGCCATCTATTCCAACAGGGAAGAAATAAAACATTCTTTAGAGCTAGAGGAGGTCAAATTTTGTCCTTTATAAGCTCTGAGAATTTAGACAAGTTAAACTTACCTATTCTAAGCTTCTCCCATTAAATATGAACAATAAAATGCTTAAAAGATGATGTAGTAATTATCACTGTGCTTGATGGGTACTCAACATCACATAAGTTTCTGCTCTCTGTATTTTGATGACAACAGCTCAAAGCAGGAAGACCCATCAGATTCTATGTCTATGAGGATGATTCATAAATTAACAAGTGTAAAGTATAGACATGGGCATTGAAAAGCCTTTGCCTTGAAGTCCTGTATAATACAGATATCCTAGAACAGCAAAGAACAGTGATGCAGAGCTCTCTCCTACCCCAAACCCACCAAGAAGGGATTAGCTATGAAATTTTAAGGCAATTGAAATTTATTTCTGTTATTGACGTGATTTAAATGATCTGCCCCCCCCACACCAAGGTTTAAATGTTTAAACCCTTTGTCTCCTGCTGGTAAACCCTCTTGGAAAGACTTTAGAACTTTACTGGTTCATGTGGAGTCTTGCTGGAGAAAGTATGTCAAAGGTGTGGGGGACTTTGAGACTTTATAGCCTTGACCCACCACCTTTCTACCTGATGATGAACAATGATTTTCCTGTTTTCTGACTGGGAGGCAAGCATTGAAGTCAGCCTGTGACCTACAAGCATGTGCTTGGACATGTGTAGCTATATGTACATGCATGTATTCTATATGCACAGAAAGAATAATCCATAATCCAAACATATCTATCATATAATAATAGTGGATCAAATAGTCTGCCCTAAAATAAATGTTTTTATATGAGTAAAATATAGCTCACCCCTTTGCTAGCTTTTTTAGTCAGAAAGAAGTTACTTAAACTTCTACATATTGCATTCCTTTCATCTGTGAAATGGAGAAAGCTATAGTACCTGTTATGTTGCATTGTCATGAAGAAGAAATGATTAATATAAACTGTTTAGAATAATAAAGCACTGAATTCCTCATTCTTGCTGCAATTCCAAATATTTTTGCCTCTCTATCTTAGGCTTAAAATGGGGGAAATACAGTTTTTGTTTTCCACTTTTATTCAGAAAGAAAAAAAGACCCTGACTGAAGGGTCTGCTTGTCTTCCTTAGGTAAATGACAGCACTGCTTGTAACGGTTGGCTGATCAGCAGTGGCAGACAGCAGTGACAGCATGCATTCGAGGAAGTTCAGCATGCAATGAAGAATATTTATTACCAGATTGACCAAGGAATTTCTAAAGTTTGAAAGGGATGATACGGTGGCTGCACAGGGGGAAATTCATCACAAGGTTCAATATTAAAAGGAAAATTTTATTTTAAATGAAATTTGACTTAAAAACTCAGGAAAAGACTATTTAAAGAAAATAGGAGCAACTAGAACATCATGGGAAGAAGTAGTGAACAGCTATTAGCATAGATTTCATCAGAAATAAATGTTAGGAAGATGTTTGTCTTTTACACAAATGTCGTGGTACAAGTGCTTATGCTATAATGAGACCTGTAGTATGCCAAGGTTATGAAATAATAAGGGTTAAGGAGAGATTAAGGAATTGCTTTAAAAATGTGTATTTTTAAATTCTATTGCTTTAAATTTTACCATTTGTGCTGAGTAAAGTCCAGTAATCTATGGAAGATTAATATTAACTTGATCAATTATAAAGAAATTTTCAATTAAATTGCCTGAATGAGGCTCAAAATTACTAAGGATGTAGACATCTGATAGTGGGTATGTTTGTGTCCTTGCTATACATATAACTTTTGAGTCCATAAATTTATAGATGTAATAGGTTTATCATAGCACAATTATGCATATTAGTCATTTATAAGAATCTTCTATGTGACTGAAAGTGAGTTGCTAAGTGTGGTGGAGTCAGTTTTGAACATTGTTGTCTTGAGCCTTAGAGAACAGGAATCAGGCTATAAGCAACTACAAGTAGTTTTACAACCCTTCTTTCTATTCTTTTATTTTTGAAATTAAAATAAAGTCACATCATTTCTCTCCTTCCTTTCTTTCCTCCAAATCTTCTCATGTACCTCTGCTTGCTCTTTTTTAAATTTATTGCATCTTTCTTTCCATTAACTGTGGTTTCATGCATATAAGTATATATACACATATTCATAAATATAACCTACTCAGTAAGTATAATATGTGGATGGGGAAAAGTCTATGAAGCCTCAACCTTATGCAAAGAATGGCAGGAAATTAAGTAATACCAAAAGTGATAGAAATAATTTTCATGAGAGAGCCCATAAATTGGCTATTTTACCAAGTAATCATCCCAGAGAACATGCACAAACACCTTCTTGCCAACCACAAATCCAAGTTACATTTCAGTTGATGAAATTATTCAGATTGAGAAAGAAAAAAAATAAATGAAGAGCGATATAGCAAATGAATCACTCAGTAAATTTTGTGTGCATGGGGGCAGAAAGCATGGTTATTTTTCTTTCTGTTTTACAGGAGAATGAAAAACAACACATTTAATCAACATTGTGTAAAAGAAGGAAAAGGGAACAAGGCTTTAAAAGTAAGAGAGAAAACAAGGGACATTGAAATATGCCTGTAAAGAGCAATATTTTAATAAAGGTCAAAGTGGGCTGAAGGATATGGTGAACTCCTGAAATTGAGAAGCTTCTGTGAAGTGGAGGACATGGTCAACAAGACAAAATGACAACCTACAGAATGGGAAAAGATCTTCACTAACCCCACATCAGACTGATCAGTCTGATCTCCAAAATACACAAAGAACACAAGAATTTGGTCATCAAAAGAACAAATAATCCAGTAAAAAATGGGATACAGACCTAAACAGAGATCTCTCAACAGAGGAATCTAAAACAGCTGAAAGATACTTAAGAAAATGTTCAACATCCTTAGATATCAGAGAAATGCAAATCAAAACAAATCTGAGATTCCATCTTACACCTGTGAGAATGGCCAAGATCAAAAACACTGATGACAGCTTATGCTGGAGAGGTTGTGGGGTAAAGGAAAACATTCCTCCATTGCTGGTGGGAATGCAAGCTGGTACAGCCCCCTTGGATGTCAGTGTGGTGATTTCTCAGAAAAATTAGGAAACAACCTTCCTCAAGACCCAGAAATATCACTTTTTACTATACACCCAAAGGATTCTCAGTTGTACCATAAGGACATGTGCTCAATTATGTTTATAGCAGCATTGTTTGTCATAGCCAGAACCTGGAAACAACCTAAATGTCTGTTGACCATAGAATGGATAAGCAAAATGTGGTACAGTTACATAATTGAGTACTACACAGCAGAAAAATAATAATGACATCTTGAAACTTGCAGGCAAATGGATGGTTCTAGAAAACATCATATTTAGTAACTCAGGCCCAGAAAGACAAACATCATATGTTCCTGCTTAGTAGTAGCTTTTTGACATAAAGCATAGAAAGCCAGCCTACAATTTAAAATCCCAGAGAACCCAGACAACAATGAGGACCCTAAGAGAGACATACATGGATTTAATCTATATGGAAAGTAGAAAAAGTCAATATGTACTGGGTAAATTGGGATCATGGGAACCAAAGAAGTGGGTAGAAGAGGAGGGGAGATGGTGTGGGAGGTCCTTTTATCTCTGTATTGCTTTTATTGGTTAATAAATAAAAAACTGGCTTATCCTATAGCATGGGAGGAGGAAGGCGGAATCAGAGAGCTGCCATGGAGCTGCCACAGGAGATAGACATGCTGAAACTTTGTTGGTAAACCATTGCCATGTTGTGATACACAGATTAATAGAAATGGGTTAAATTAAGATGTGAGAGTTATCCAATAAGAAGCTAGAGCTAATGGGCCAAGCAGTGATTTAATCAATACAGTTTCTGTGTGATTATTTTGGGGCTGAGTGACTGGGAACCAACAAGTGACTCTCTCCTACTACAGGGAGAGGAATGGAGGAGAGCAGAGAAAAATGTATAGCTCAATAAAGTTAATTAAAAAGGAAAATCTGGTGCATGATGGTCAACACTAAATAACTTGAAAGCTAATGGGACATAATGAGAGATGAGGAGTTCTTAGATTTGATATTAAAGAAGTAAATTTTAATCTTTGATGAGCAGCTAGTTTCAGAAAGGCTTTAAGTTTGAAAGGAAGCTGGAAAAATCTTAGTTTTAATCAAATCTTAGATGAAATCAAATATATTTAATATATGATGTCTAACACCATATGATAAGAACAAGATTTCATGATAAAAGGAATGGTAGCTGTGTTTAGAAACAAAAGTCTATAATTAGGAAAGGGGAAATGGTTTCACAATTTAAAATTTTTGTTCATTTTTTGTGTTTGTTGTTTGTAAGTGCGGCTGGCATGTGCAAGTTTGTGTGTGTGTGTACATGTGTGTGTGTATGTGTGTGTTTGTGTGCGCACACGTATAGGTTAGAGATTAAACTAGGCTTTTCATTGTGCTTTTAGAAATGAGTTCTTTCATTGGGACATGGGCCTCAGACATTAGGTCAGACTGGCAAGGCTTCTCATCTTATGATTACAAGCACACATTACCATGTCCCAGCTTTTTCCATGAATCAAGTTCAGCTACCAATGCTATATAGCACTTTACTGATGGAGATACCTCTTATCCCCAAGCGTTTTCATTTTATAAAAGGATAAGTAATAATATCTGTTTTAATTGTACCATAAAGGAACTATTGACTAATTATAAAAAGAAATTTTGGAGTTAAACAAGAGCAAGTTAATATGTCTATTTTAGAGGCTAGAGGCAGTATTTACTTGGAGGTCATATTAAGATGGGAGTAATGTGGCAAATCATAGAAATATACTTATTGTTACAATTAAGATCCATATGTACAAGGTAAATAGAGTCCAAACTTCCTAGCTAAACATTAAGATTTCTCATGTCACCAGGTACAAGCCCTATCCACAGACTTCTGACCTACATTTCCCAGATGATTTTTGTGTCATGGGCACAATGACTCTCTTGTGACTAGGCAAAAAGGCTATGCATTTTCTACCTCAAGGCAGTGAAGCATATTATCCTTTCCCAAAAACATAGCTGTCCCTTGGGTCTAATTAATAAAAATATTCCCCATGTATTAGCAATAAGTCTCACTCTTGGGGGCTTCATCCAAAACCCAAAAAGATAGATAGGTCCCTTTATTTTACTTTAAAAGTACCCTGACATACACACAGATACACAGAGACACACACATGCATACACATATATATGCCATGTACTTTTATGAACAATACATCATTTAAATATATATATATATATATGTGTGTGTGTGTGTGTGTGTGTGTGTACACATATACATGAAAACATTTGGAGTTATATTTGACAGCTATACTCAAATTTAGGGATTTTACTTTAAAACATTTAGAGTTATGCTTGACAGATATCTTTAAAATTAGGGATCATAATTAGCTGCTGTAAAATGCAGGTGTGCTATAGAGATGAATAAATTTGTTTTGGTATGGATCTTGGCTTATTGGTACAAATTTAAGATAAATTTTATTATGTATATTTCTTCTCTTGAATAAGGTATTATGATTATTTAGTTCATTAAAAATGTATAAGAAATATAGATTAATAGATAATCATTTATAATAGTGAAGCTTATAATCATGTTAGTTAGGTTTCCATATATAGAGAGATATATTTCAGTTAGACAGGTATTCTTCAAATCTTTCAGAGACCTTCAGTATATGGAATTTAAAATGTTTAAAAACTTCAGACTTTTCATGACAATGAGATACATCTGCTCCTGGCAGCACCAAGCTACTTCAAGAGGAAGATGTGCATTAAAGAGGCCCCTTATGGAGTTGGTTTGGGCAAGAAACTGCTCTTGCCTGGATTGCTTAACTGGACATGGAGGACCTGCAGAGAAATGACTGCTGAACTTGCTTAAAGGTGAGATGATCCTTCAGGGTTCCTGCTTCATGAAAGAGTCGGCGAGACATTCTGCAGGATACCAAAGAAAGTGACTAAATTGTCTTTGAGATTTTCTGCTTCATGGAAAAGTCTGCCAGATACTATGGGCCTATAGGCTGAAGATGGATGCCCCAACGCTACACAAGAACTTTGGGTGACTTTCCAGGCAGCGAGATGTCTCTGTCAATTTTAGAGTTTTGGAAGTTGCTTACAATGTACTTCCTGTTTACTTAGATAATATCATATCCTTCTGGAGTCTTTGATGGAGTTAAAGAATTTATAGTTACAGTTTTCCTCAGTTTTGATAAAAGATAAAATAGATGTAAATATTGTAACTGTAATTCTTGCTTGATAACTGTTTTGTTATATGTAATTTTACTATGTTAAAGCCTTCCTTTTTGTTTAATCAGAAAAGGGGAAATGGTATTGGAGGTCCTTTTATCTATGTGTTGCTTTTATTGGTTAATGAATAAAGAAACTGTTTCGGACCTATATCAGGGCAGAACTTAGGTAGGCAGGGAAGATGAAACTAAATGCTGGGAGAAAGAAGGGAGGAGTCAAGAGATGCCATGGATCCACTGCCAGAGATAGACGTGCTGAAACTGCTGGTAGGCCACAACCTCATGGTGATAGAAATGGGTTAAATTAATATGTAAGAGTTAGTCAATAAAAATCTAGAGACACTGGGCCAAGCAGTGATTTAATTAATACAGTTTCTGTGTGGTTATTTCAGGCCTAAGCTAGCTGGGCCACCAGGACAAAGAAGTAGCCTCTTCCTCCAACACAGGTGGTCAGTTATAATCCATGTTTATAGTCTACACAACCAAGCTCCCATGCCCTTGGGCTCCTTGTCCTTAGTCTGCTTCCAAAAAAGGCAACACTAGCCCAAATAATGAGAATGGTAAATGAACGCCTGGGCTACAGTGAAAACAAACATCAATATTATCATATTTTTGCATAATTATACTAATAATGAATTCCTCAAAAGCAAAGTTTCATTGCAATTGGAATAAATTACTTCTCTCTGGTAATTAGTGTCATTTTGGTAGTAGTTTGATTGCTGTCAAATAGCTTCAGCTTTTGTATTACAGGGAGCTATGGTTACACTGATGTGTTCACTATTCCACCTCAAGGGCCTCTCTCTAGAGCCGTGTCTGGAATACAGTACTTACTCAGTGTTGTACGCTGATAAATACATAGAAGGTGATCTTGTTGCTAACCAACTGACTAGCTCAATCCTGCATGCACAGTTTACAAGGGATAAATATAGACAACTACCCTACATTGTCATTTTTAACCAACCGTATACAGTATTGTCATTGATAGTGTAGGGTAGGTGGTAGGGGAAATATGGTCAAATTACGTACAATATATGCCTATATAAAATTTAAAATACATCCTTAATTATTTAGAAGTTCTTTGCAGATAAATCCAAATAAAGTTTGTCTTAAATGCATTGTGTTGGATGAGATTCAAGCCTCATGCCACCACAACTTAGCTAAACTCTTTAAATTAATGAGAAAAGTTAGTATGCAGACATACTTGAGTTTAAGGCACTCCCATCACTCATAAGGTGATTCTCTTTTATATAAAATAGGCATTTCATTGTGCTAATTTTAAAATATAAATGGTTATTAATGAATGTGAAAAAGCATGCATCCTCTCTTAGTGACGAGTCCATTAAATAAGACTTTCAAGCAGCTGCTGCTTCTCCTATCTAGAACACAGTTTTATAGAAATTCTATATTACAGTGGCCTTTTCATGCCTGAAAACCACTTTGTGAATTCAAATGCTCATTAATTTAACAAATTGTGTTTTGTTTCAATTGAGCCATCATAAGTTTAAAAAATGTGATAAACCAAAAATTTATTTAACACATGAAATCTGCTTAACTTCATGGCTCAGCAACATGGGCATCGAGTACTGTCTGCTTATCTCATGATCAAATGACTAGTTGGGAGCTGTGCTCCATTGTTGCTGCTGACCATCAGAGGAGAAGACCAGTGGGCCTGTCACCTCTCTGGGAAAAGATCGGAACCCAAAAATTGAAGTACAGTTCCTCTTGAATTTGTCATGCTGTTATGTCATTAAAACTCCAAACATTCATAAAGATCCCCATTCTCAGGTGGTCTGTATTCTAAGACAAAAATAGAAAACGTCATCACTGGATTATTAAGGTGCTGTGTGTGCATGCACACACTCGTTCCTGTGTGATGCTCACAATGTGTGTTTGGAGGTCAGAGGACAATTTTGTGCATTGGTCCTCACCTGTTTGGTTTGAGACAAAATCTGTTGTTTTTCTATGGTATGAACCAGATTAACTGGTTCAGGTGCTTCTGAGCATGGTTCTATCTCCCTCTCTCACCTCTAAGGTCCTCTCTTATGTGGAAGGACAGGCACAGTGGTGTGACTGTAACCCCTAGAGAGGCAGAGACAGGAGGATCTCTCTGGATCCCTGGAGCTCACTGATCATCTAGCTTAACTGAATCAGTGAGCACTGGAGATAATGAGAACCCTAATCCATCTCCAAGGCTCAGTTAAGACTTTTAAAAGCTTAACTGGTTTCTAACCACACTGAACTTCATAGAAGAGAAAGAGGGAAGTGCACTTGAACGCATTGGCATAGAAGACCACTTCCTAAATATAACCACAGTAGTAGAGACACTGAGAGCAACAATTAATGAATTGGACCTCCTGAAATAGATACTTCTGTAAAGCAAAGGACACAGTCAATAAGATAAAACAACAGTCTACAGAATGGTAAAATATCTTCACTTACCCCATGTCAGACAGAGGGCTGATCTCCAAAACATTTAAAGAACTCAAGAAATTTGCCATCAAAAGAACAAATAATCCAATAAAAAATGGGTGCAGACCTAAAGAGAGAACTCTCAATGGAAGAGTGTAAAATGGCTGAAAGATACTTAAGGAAATGTTTAACATCCTTAGCCATCAGAGAAATGCAAATCAAAACAACTCTGAGATTCCATCTTACAGCTGTAAGAATGGTCAAGATCAAAAACACTGATGACAATTTGTGCTGGAAAGGATGTGGGATAAAGGGAACACTCCTCCATTGCTTGTGGGAGTGCAAACTCTTACAGCCGCTTTGGATGTCAGTATGACAATTTCTCAGAAAATTAATAAACAACCTACCTCAAGACACAGTAATACCACTTTTGGGTATTTATTCAAAGGATGCTCAGTCATACCACAAGGACATGTGCTCAACTATGTTTATGGCAGAATTGTTTGTCATAGCCAGAACCTGGAATCAACCTAAATGCCCTTCAACTGAAGAATAGATAAGGAAAAAAATAATGACACTTTGAGATTTGTAGGGAAATGGATAGACCTAGAAAACATCATAATGAGTGAGGCAACTCAGACACAGAAAGACAAATACCATATGTACTCACTCATAAGTGACTTTTAGACATAAAGCAAAGAAAACTAGCTTACAATTCACAATTCCAGAGAACCTAGACAACAAAGAGGACCTTAAGAGAGACATACATAGGTCTAATCTATATGGAAAGTAGAAAAAGACAAGATCTCCTGAGTAAATTGGGAGTGTGGGGATCATGGGAAAGGGTAAATGGGGTGGGGAGATCAAAGGAGGGGAGCAGAGGAAAATATATAGCTCAATAAAAGCAATTACAAAAAACTCTGAGTTCAAAGCCAGCCTTGTCTACAAGAGCTATTTCCAGGATAGGCTCCTAAGGTACAGAGAAGCAACAAAGAAACACTGTCTCAAAAAACAAACAAACAAACAACAACAACAAAATTGCTTATCTGATTTCTTCTTAAAATTCTTTTCGGCAGAGGCTCGGCGACGGCAGACGACCGACGCAGAGGCTCGGCGACGGCAGACGACCGACGCAGAGGCGCCGGCAGACAACCGACGCAGGCGGGCAACGCAAGAAGCAGGCTGCGGTCGGGACCGGCGGAGACTGGCGCGGCGGCAGAGGATGCAGGCGGCAGGGACCAGCACACAACACTGAGAGCAGATCACCCCGCTACAACTAAATCAAAAAGGTAGGCCTTTGGTTGGCGAGGTCCCTGGCAAACGGGGTGCTGGGTCCTGTTCCTGAAGACCCTTCTGAGGGGTGAGAGGGATCTTGGCCCCCACCTGGAGCCAGGAAACAGAGCGAGGGCAATTTGTAAGAGAAGCCTCGGGCCAGCAGAGAAACCTGATCCAATTTTAAAAGACTGATTAGATAGCATCGATAGGAAGAGATGGGCAGGCAGAATTTCACCCAATAATCTAAAAAACAACATGAAAACACCAGAACCCAATGATCCTACAACAGAAGGACTTGAACACCCTAACACAGAAGAAGCAGGAAAAATTGACTTTATGAAAGCAATAGAGTCCCTTAAACAACATGTAAAAAACACCCTTATAGAAATGGATGAGAAGTATGAAAAAAAGTTTGAAAAAATGAGTAAATACGTACAGGAGACCCTGGGAAACCAAGAAAAAAGGATCAAACAGGTAATGGAAACAGTTCAAGAATTGAAAACTGAAATGGAAACAAGGAAGAAAACACAAATTGAGGAACAGCTGGATATGGAAAATCTAGGTCAACGAGCAGAGCCTACAGAAACAAGCATAATCAATAGAATACAAGAGATAGAAGAAAAAATCTCATATTCTGAGGACACCATAGAGAAAATAAATGCACTGATCAAAGAAAACAGCAAAGTCAACAAATTCGCATCACAAAACATTCAAGAAATATGGGACACAATAAAAAGACCAAACCTAAGAATAATTGGGATAGAAGAAGGAGAAGAATCACAGCTCAAAGGCCCAGAAAATATTTTTTAACAAAATTATGGAAGAAAACTTTCCCAACATAAAGAAAGATATCCCTTTGAACATTCAAGAAGCATACAGAACACCAAACAGACTGGATCAAAGAAAAACATCCCCTCGCCATATAATAATCAAAACACAAAATATACACGTTAAAGAAAGAATATTAAGAGCTGCAAAGGAAAAAGGCCAAGTAACCTATAAAGGTAAACCGATCAGACTTACACCTGACTTCTCTATGGAAACCATGAAAGCCAGAAGGTCCTGGATAGAGGTACTTCAAAAACTAAGAGACCATGGATGCAAACCCAAACTTCTATACCCAGCCAAGCTAGTGTTCACTATCAATGGAGAAAACAAGACATTCCAGGATAAAAACAAATTTAAACAGTACGCAGCCACAAATCCAGCCCTACAGAAAATAATAGAAGGAAAATCGCAACCCAAGGAATCCAACATTGCCAACACTGCCTACAATAACTCAGGCATCTAGCGAACCTTCACCAGCACAACTCAAGAAGGGACACACACACAAACTCTACTACCAAAAACAATAAGAATAACTGGAGTAAACAACCACTGGTCACTAATATCACTTAATATTAATGGTCTCAATTCACCTATAAAAAGGCACAGGCTGAGAGATTGGATACGAAAACAGGATCCAACATTCTGCTGTTTGCAAGAAACACATCTCAACCACAAAGACAGACATCTACTCAGAGTAAAAGGTTGGGAAAAGGTCTTTCAAGCAAATGGTCCTAATAAAAAAGCAGGTGTGGCCATACTAATTTCCAACAAAACTGACTTCAAACTAAAATCAATCAGAAGAGATCGAGATGGACACTTTATACTCATAACAGGAACAATTCATCAGGATGACATCTCAATCCTGAATATCTATGCCCCCAATATAAAAGCACCCACTTATATAAAAGAAATATTACTAGAACTCAAGGCAGACATCAAACCACACACACTAGTAGTAGGAGACTTCAACACACCTCTTTCTCCAATGGACAGGTCAATCAAACAGAAACCTAATAGAGAATTAAGAGAATTATTGGAGGTAATGAAGCAAATGGACTTAACAGACATCTATAGAACACTCTATCCAAATAGGAAAAAATATACCTTTTTCTCTGCAGCTCATGGAACCTTCTCAAAAATTGACCATATACTCGGAAACAAAGGAAACCTCCAAAGATACAAAAGAATATCAGTGTCCACCTGTGTCCTATCAGATCACCACGGATTAATGTTAGAAGGCAACAACAATGCTACCCCCAGAAAGCTGACAAACTCATGGAAACTGAACAATCAACTACTGAACCACACCTGGGTCAAGGAAGAAATTAAGAAAGAAATTAAAGTCTTCCTTGAATTTAATGAAAATAAAGAGACAACATACTCAAACCTATGGGACACGATGAAAGCAGTGCTAAGAGGAAAGTTCATAGCACTAAGTGCCCACTTAAAGAATACAGAGAAAGCATACATTGGGGACTTAACAGCACACCTGAAAGCTCTAGAAAAAAAAGAAGCAGTCGTGCCCAGGAGGAGTAGAAGACTGGAAATAATCAAACTGAGGGCGGAAATCAACAAAATAGAAACAGAGAAAACAATCCAAAAAATCAATGAATCAAAAAGTTGGTTCTTGGAGAAAATCAACAAGATTGACAAACCCCTATCCA
Organism: Neodon shergylaensis; assembly: GCA_025134845.1. Classification (NCBI taxonomy): domain Eukaryota; kingdom Metazoa; phylum Chordata; class Mammalia; order Rodentia; family Cricetidae; genus Neodon; species Neodon shergylaensis. The sequence continues at coordinate 31,163,999 of JABTXL010006712.1, forward strand.
AACTAATTAAACGACAGAGAGAGAACACGCAAATAAATAAGATCAGAAATGAAAAGGGGGACATAACCGCAGACACAGAGGAAATTCAGAGAATCATTAGATCTTACTACAAAAGCCTGTATGCCACAAAATTGGAAAATACAAAAGAAATGGACACTTTTTTAGATAAGTACCATATACCAAAGCTAAACCAAGACCAGGGGAACGATCTAAATAGACCTGTTAGTCGTGAAGAATTAGAAACTGTTATCAAAAATCTCCCTTCGAAAAAAAGCCCAGGACCAGATGGTTTCAATGCAGAATTCTACCAGAACTTCCAAGAAGAGCTGATACCTATACTCCTTAAAGTATTTCACAATATAGAAACAGAAGAGTCATTGCCAAATTCCTTTTACGAAGCTACAGTTACTCTGATACCAAAACCACACAAAGACCCAACCAAGAAAGAGAATTACAGGCCTATCTCACTCATGAATATAGACGCAAAAATTCTCAATAAAATACTAGCAAACCGAATCCAAGAACACATTAGAAAAATTATCCATTATGATCAAGTAGGCTTCATCCCAGAGATGCAGGGCTGGTTCAACATACGCAAATCTATCAATGTAATCCACCATATAAATAAACTGAAAGAAAAAAAACCATATGATCATTTCATTAGATGCTGAAAAAGCATTCGACAAAATTCAACACCCCTTTATGATAAAGGTCTTGGAGAGATTAGGGATACAAGGGTCATACCTAAATATAATAAAAGCTATTTACAGCAAGCCGACAGCTAACATTAAATTAAACGGAGAAAAACTCAAAGCCATCCCACTAAAATCAGGAACACGACAAGGATGTCCACTCTCTCCATACCTCTTCAATATAGTGCTTGAAGTTCTGGCAATAGCAGTAAGACAACATAAGGGGATCAAGGGGATTCGTATTGGAAAGGAAGAAGTTAAACTGTCATTATTTGCTGATGATATGATAGTATACATAAGCGACCCCAAAAACTCTACCAAAGAACTCCTACAGCTGATAAACACCTTTAGTAACGTGGCAGGATACAAGATCAGCTCCAAAAAATCAGTTGCCTTCCTATACACTAAGGATAAAGAAACAGAGAGGGAAATCAGAGAAGCATCACCTTTCACGATCGCCACAAAGAGCATAAAATATCTTGGGGTAACCCTGACGAAGGAAGTGAAAGATCTATATGACAAGAACTTTAAGTCTTTGAAGAAAGAAATAGAAGAGGACACCAGAAAATGGAAGGATCTCCCTTGCTCTTGGATTGGGAGGATCAACATAGTAAAAATGGCAATTCTACCAAAAGCAATCTATAGATTCAATGCAATCCCCATCAAAATCCCATCAAAATTCTTCACAGATCTGGAGAAGACAATAATCAACTTTATATGGAAAAACAAAAAACCCAGGATAGCCAAAACAATCTTATACAATAAGGGAACGTCTGGAGGCATTACCATCCCTGACTTCAAACTCTATTACAGAGCTACAATAGTGAAAACAGCTTGGTATTGGCATAAAAACAGAGAAGTCGACCAATGGAATCGAATAGAAGACCCTGACTTTAACCCACAAACCTATGAGCACCTGATTTTCGATAAAGAAGCTAAAAGTATACAATGGAAAAAAGAGAGCATCTTTAACAAATTGTGCTGGCAAAACTGGATGTCAATCTGTAGAAGAATGAAAATAGATCCATATCTATCACCATGCACAAAACTCAAGTCCAAGTGGATTAAAGACCTCAATATCAAGCCGAACACACTGAACCTGATAGAAGAGAAAGTGGGAAGTACTCTACAACACGTGGGCACAGGAGACCACTTCCTAAGTACAACCCCAGCAGCACAGACAGTAAGGGCCTCATTGAATAAATGGGACCTCCTGAAACTGAGAAGCTTCTGTAAAGCAAAGGACACTGTCGCTAAGACAGAAAGGCAACCCACTGACTGGGAGAAGATCTTCACCAACCCCGCAACTGACAAAGGTCTGATCTCCAAAATATATAAAGAACTCAAGAAACTAGACCGTAAAAGGCTAAGCAACCCAATTATAAAATGGGGCACTGAGCTGAACAGAGATCTCTCAACAGAAGAAGTTCAAATGGCCAAAAGACACCTAAGGTCATGCTCAACTTCCTTAGCGATCAGGGAAATGCAAATCAAGACAACTTTAAGATACCATCTTACACCTGTCAGATTGGCTAAAATCAAAAACACCAATGATAGCCTTTGCTGGAGAGGTTGTGGAGAAAGGGGTACACTCATCCACTGCTGGTGGGAATGCAAACTTGTGCAACCACTCTGGAAAGCAGTGTGGAGGTTTCTCAGGAAATTCGGGATCAACCTACCACTGGACCCAGCAATACCACTCTTGGGAATATATCCAAGAGAGGCCTTATCTTACAACAAAAGTATATGCTCTACTATGTTCATAGCAGCATTGTTTGTAATAGCCAGAACCTGGAAACAACCTAGATGCCCTTCAATTGAAGAATGGATGAAGAAAGTATGGAATATATACATATTAGAGTACTACTCAGTAGTAAAAAACAAGGACTTCTTGAAGTTTGCAGGCAAACGGATGGAAATAGAAAGCACTATCCTGAGTGAGGTAAGCCAGACCCAAAAAGAGGAACAAGGGATGTACTCACTCATATTTGGTTTCTAGCCATAAATAAAGGACATTGAGCCTATAATTCGGGTTCTTAGAGAAGCTAAATAAGAAGGAGAACCCAAAGAAAAACATATAGGCATCCTCCTGAACATTAACCTTCATCAGGCGATGAAAAGAGACAGAGACAGAGACCCACATTGGAGCACCGGACTGAAACCTCAAGGTCCAAAGCAGAAGGAGAGAGAGCACGAGCAAGGAACTCAGGACCACGAGGGGTGCACCCACACACTGAGACAATGGGGATGTTCTATCGGGATCTCACCAAGGCCAGCTGGCCTGGGTCTGAAAAAGCCTGGGTTAAAACTGGTCTCGCTGAACATAGTGGACAATGAGGACTACTGAGACCTCAAGAACAATGGCAATGGGTTTTTTTTTATTTTTATTAAAGATTTCTGTCTCTTCCCCACCTCCGCCTCCCCTTTCCCTCCCCCTCCCCCAATCAAGTCCCCCGTCCCTCGTATGCCCAAAGAGCAGTCAGGGTTGCCTGCCCTGTGGTAAGTCCAAGGTCCACCCACCTCCATCCAGGTCTAGTAAGGTGATCATCCAAACTGGTTTCTAGCCATAAATAAAGGACATTGAGCCTATAACTCAGGTTCTAAGAGAAGCTAAATAAGAAGGAGAACCCAAAGAAAAACATATAGGCATCCTCCTGAATGGGTTTTGATCCTACTGCACGTATTGGCTTTGTGGGAGCCTAGGCAGTTTGGATGCTCACCTTACTAGACCTGGATGGAGGTGGGTGGTCCCTGGACTTCCCACAGGACAGGGAACCCTGTTTGCTCTTTGTGCTGACGAGGGAGGGGAACTTGATTGGGGGAGGGGGAGGGAAAGGGGAGGCGGCGGTGGGGAAGAGACAGAAGTCTTTAATAAATAAATAAGTAAATAAAAATTCTTTTCATTTCAAAAATATTTATTTTATCTATGTGCTGTGTATGTGTCTGTCTTCTTTGTATACATGCATGTTTATGGGTGACTGCCCTCGGGGGTCAAAGGAGGACATTGCATTCCCTGTAAGATGCCTGATGTGGGTGTTAGGAACTGAACTTGGCTCCTCTGGAAGAATAGCAAGCAAAATTAACTGCTGGGCTACTGCTCCAGCTTTGTAAAATTCTTTGTGTCTGTTTGTTGTTTCCATAGCCAAAACAGTTACAGTCCAAAGGTTGTCTGTAACATTCAAATTGGAACTGAGATTTTATACACCCAGGGTTGGATTATGACTATAAAGTATATCAATGCTTGTGCCCCCTATTATCTATATATATCTGTCTGTCTATCTATCTATCTATCTGTCTATCTATCTATCTATCTATCTATCTATCTATCTATCTATCTATCATCTATCTATCTATCTATCTATCTATCTATCTATCTATCTATCATCTATCTATCATCTATCTCCATCACTATCTCTGTGAATGTATGTGTGTACATGTGGTATGTATATCCTTGTATGTACATGGTTTCCAGAATACAGCATTGTATCACTTGGTATACACGTGTATGCAATATTTGTCTAATGACATTCCTGCTTGCTATGGGAAGTTTGGATCTGAACTCTGGTCCCCATGACTCCAGAGCAAGCATTCTTATCTTCTCTTCTTTTTCCACAGCTCTTTTCTTTTTTTTTTTCTGGCAATTTTTATTGAAGCTCTATGACAGACTAGGTCCGAATACAAATCTCTAATATGTGAGATGTACTGAACTTTCAGTGACTTAGAGCTTTGGCCTGCTGACTGGAATGCAACACTCTACTACTTGTACACATGGAAGGAGATAATATTTGGGACATTTGCTCTTGCCTTGCCTTGATCAACCACTACTCTTCATCAGAGAAATGAACTGAAATGCTAGAAATTCAAGTGACCTTTATATCTCTATTATGGGTGATATAATAAAGGCTCATGAGTCACTTTTAATCAGCATTGGGATTTATTCTGGACTATTACATCTATGTTGGCCTTTAGAGAGGAAGTTTGGAAGCAAATTGCAATGCACAACAATCACTTTCCCCGGTGAAGCTGGTCACTGAATCCCATTCTAAGACCCCCTCTAATTTTTTTCTCTGTGGAACAGGATGGATTAAATAGACAGTGTTTGACCAGTAAGGTCAGGGTCTTCCCTGGAGACAGCTTGTGTAGTGATGACACCAGAGATAATTAATTATACTTCCTCCTCTTCATGGAAAACTTCTGCAGGACTGGGTCCTAGTGGTGCTCGTTTTTCCATGCACTTGTGTTATTCAGAGGTTGCGTTATGCTGGTCATTGATGAGGTTCATAGGTTGTTATAGCTGGGTAGGACTGTTGGTTGTCTCCCTTTTTTGGAAGTTTGTATGGTATTTTCTTGCACCAAGAAAGCTAATGTTCAGGGAGGGGACATTTAGGCCCTTTCCTCTTTAAGGGTCTCTGAGTCTTATTTTTGAAGGTTGTAATGTCAGCAATGGAGACTTTAACTCCTACCTCTAGGCGTCAGGTACCCAAGGTAGACTATATGTTTGTATGTTTTGGGAGTCTGTTTGCATTATATATATATATATATATATATATATATATATATATATATGTGTGTGTGTGTGTGTGTGTGTGTGTGTGTGTGTGTGTGTGTGTGTGTTCAATAACAATTAGTTAAAAAGAAGCTATGAATTTGAAGAATAGGAGAATAGGGAGAGGTGTGTGGAAGTTTTGGAGGAAGGAAAGGAAAAGAAGAAATGATTTAATTATGTTATAATCTCAAAGATAAATGAAGTTTAAACACAGAGATCATTCCAAACTTGATTTTCACTGTCATTCTTATTTCCAAAGGGACAAATTAACCGCATTGATTTGAATAAACAGTTATACGAATCACTCTGCTTTGTAATTTTCTAATGTCAAGATTTGTTTGATCAGAAAAGTTCATTTTCAAAATCTTAAACAGTACTGTGAATTTTTAAATATTAACAGCATATTGTTCAACAGTATGATTGATAGAAGCTATTAACATAGTATTTAAAAGCTATCTTTGAAGTGCAATCTTAGAATCTTCCTTTTATTTAAAAGAAGTCATTCTGACATTTAAAATTCTGAATAAAACAAAATGACTTTACCTTAGGAGATTGGATAAGTGTAGTGAAACCTACTTATAGTGTTACATGTTTTATTAAATAAATTAAATATAAATAAATAAAATATGAAACACTTATCATTAAAAAATTAATGGTGGGATGCAGGTCACAGATATGAAAATTGAATTTTAATAGTTTTATACAAATAGAAAATGAAATTCTGTTTATTATATAGCTTTGGGTTACCTTCTAGAGTACCATACAATTTTACATTCCCATTTACTGTTTAAAGGTTGCTTTAAAAAAATCATCACTAGTATTTATCTTTTATTTTTCAATTTCTCTCCTACTTTAGACTTATTTTACTTTTTTCTGAGTATCAAAAATAGTAATTTGCTCTTGACACCAGAGGAAAACATCACTTTTTTATTGATGTTATTGAGCTATACATTTTTTTCTCCCCTCCCTGCCTCTCCTCTCCCCTTCTACCCTCTCCCATGCTCCCAGTTTACTCAGGAGATCTTGTCCTTTTCTACTTCCCATGAAGATTAGATCCATGTATGTCTCTCTTAGGCTCCTCATTGTTGGTATTTGGATGATCAGCTTTATTGTCTCGTTAGACCAGGTGCTGTATTTGGGACAACAAACTCTGAACCTCCTTCATTCAATACCACACTATCTTAATCCTACAGCTTTCCAGAAAGTCTTCATATTTAGGTATAAATTCTCAATATTTTTCTAAAGAATTTTCATGGGCCTTCAGGTGCTTTATATCTCCATGTAATTTGTAGATTCAGCTTTTCACTTCCAAGCAGACATAAAAATAGTGACTTTTTCTGGTATTTCATTAAATCTATAAATAACTTAGAGGATAATTGGCATTTTAATAACACTGAGTTTTCCAGTCTTTGAACATGATAGACGCGTCTGCATTCATTTGTATCATTACTTTGGGTGAACAATATTTTCTAGTTAAGAAAACCAGAAAACTTCACTCTTTAGATTTATTCCTGAGCAATTAATTGATTACATTATTACAACATTTTGAATAATGATGTTGAAGAAAATTGCAAGAATTTTTTTTCACTCAAGACATTTGATTATATTGTAAATTTTTGTTTTGCATCTGTTTATTTATGGTGTATGTTTGTGTGTGTTTATGTAGTGTGCATATGTGTGTTTCTTTGTGTGTAAACATGCGATAGCATGTGTACAGAGGTCAGAAGACAACTTTAAGCAGTCAGTTCTCTCTACCGTGAGGGTTGCAAGGATAGACCTCAGGTCATCGGGCTGTATGGGAACTATCTTTACCTGCTGAGCCATCTTGATGGCCTATTTTTTATCTTTTTATAATAGTTCATCTACAGGTATGCGGTGATAGCACATTGTTGGGTTAATTTACATATATCTCTGACGAGCCATGATCATTCAGCATTTTATAGGCTTATGGATTATTTACATATTTTTTGAAAACCACCTGTTTGTGTTCTTTGCCCAATTGTAATTGGCATAGTTGGTTGCTAAATATGGAACACCTACAATTCACTTTGAATGTATCAGGGGATGAAATAAATCAAGATCCTTATACCGTAGAATCTGTAGTCCTGATTTGGGAGAGAAACACAAAAGAATGAATAGATCAATTAGGTGGTATGCTGAATGGTATATGGTAAATGAAATGGGTCCTCTAGTAGTCCAGGTATCTGGTAGGAAGAGGCTGCACAGTGCTTAGGAGGAGTAATAAGAAATTCTCCCAAATTACAGGATGCAAGGCAAATGCATGCACTCCCGAATCTTGAATTAAATCTCAGGGCAGGAAAACAAGACTTCAGAGAGACAGCTGCACCAGCGCTGTGACCTCTTATTATCTGGGCTTTGGGGACTGGGTACTTTGACTGTGGAGAGCATTACATTTAAGGAGGCCAGATGGACAACATTTAAAGTATTTTTGAAACTCTTTTCAGCTTGAAATTATTTGATGTACATAAAAAAAAAAATCTCCCAGGCGTGGAAGACATCACTGATAGAGTTGCAAGAGGGGGTTTGGTGGAAGCCCCTCAATCAGTGCAGAAGGAATGAAGTAGTGAGATCTGCATGATGAGTAGGAAGCATGCCGACAGAAACCTGTACTCCCACAAGCTCCCTTCATGAGAGGGGCTTCACCTACCTGTGGCTAGGGACGTATGTTTTTGCCAAAGTAAACCATTTTATTTCAATCAGTTAAGAGCTCTAAGTTTGCCAGTTCAGTTTCCTCTCTGTCTCACCTGCCCTTTTGTGAGATGACAATGGAGGAACCAGAGACATTTTTGAGGCTTGGCCAAGTGAAGTTGTGTTGCGATCTGCCTGTGTCTATGTCTAGATGCCCTTCTGCCTGTAGTTTTTCTTGGTTAAAAAAAAATATTGTAGAGAACAAAGCATTAAAGACTGGGAGTGAATGGAATATTCAGAGCCTAACTTTAGGCCACCGTGTACTGGATGAAATATTCTATTGGATGCAAAGAGGACTTCCGGGACTGAGGATGGGTGAAGGAGGGAAGAAAGTGAAGAGTATATTGGATCCCAGGACAAAATAGAGTGTGGGAGATTGAGGTGATTTTAGAGTTCCTGTAGTAATTAATGTAGAGATAAGGCCAGAGTTAGATTATTGTCAGTGGATTTAAAGAATGCTCTTAGTGACCTAATGAGATTTAGAACCTAAGACATCCAACTTCATAGTAAATCATGTTGCTCTTTGGTTTATGCTTGTGATTAATGTTCACGTAGTCCAAAGGAATACAGAATTACAGCAAATGATTTTATTGTTTCAGCACACTGCAGAATTTATTGTTTTGTTTTTTAACTGTAACAGATATACTTGAGAAAATGATTTCTTAAACTTTCAATAATGGTTTAGAAGTTGATTATGAAAAATTAATGTGATTAATATTTTTGTCTGATGGTATAGTTACATTCATGTTAATGAAAGGCAAATACAACAATTTTGTCTGACTTCAAAAATCAATTTTGTTTCATAAATATTAAAATACTCCGGGAAATGAATGCTTGAAACTCCTGCTTATTGTTTTTCAATACCTGTTTAATGCATCCTACGATCAACTTAGAAATGTATTATCTCTGTGGAAAATATCTTAACTAAGTTTTATCCGTAGTATCCTTCATAAATCTCATGGTTTCCAAATGTCTGAACTGTTAAGTTTCTATTTTGGTAGTAATTCTGTTACTCAGAGCAAATTCTGGAACTTTTGCCATTGTTGAAACATATCTCTACATAAAAAATTACCATTTACAAACCATTAATGATATTAGAGTGAGTGCTTATGCAATAATGAATTATCAAGAAAAGGTAATAACTGACCACTTTAAAATATTTTAGATTAATTTTATTTTATGTGCATGACTCTTTTGCTTGTGTGTGTGTGTATGCAGTGTGTGTGTGTGTGTGTGTGTGTCTGGTGCTTGCAGAATTAGAGGAGGATTTTTTTCTCTGGAACTGAAGTAAGGGATAGTTGTGAGATACCATGTGGGTTTTGGGAACTGAACTTAAGTTCTCTGCAAGATCCATAAGTTCTCTTATCATCTGAACCACATATTTAGCCTCCAATAGTAATCCTTATAAATATGATTCCAGATGAGTAATTTCTGATATTAGATAACAATAATTGGAAGTTACTTTTGTCAATCTGGGTGCCATTGACAAAACTTGTACTCAGTATAATAATTTCTTCCTATATAATGAATATAAAGGATAAAATTCTTGGGAAATGTCAAAAATTGTATTCATGAGGAAAAAGAAGAAAAACAGTTTTGTGCCCTTTAATAAACATCTGTTAGAGTAGAGCTTATATTTGATTTTACCTTCTAGAAAGTCTATTAGATGGACAGACTTTAAAAAAACTGTAATATTTGGTTAGTAAGTATAATAGTTTTCTATTACCACTATAGAAAACCACATAATTCTGTGGTTTAAAGCAACATAAATGTATTTTCTGTTCTTGATATAGATTGAAAAACGGGCCAATAAGGCTGTGCTCCTTCTGAAAGCTTCAGGAGAGAATCTGTTTCTCTGCCTTCTCTAGTTTCTAGGCTGCCCATGTTTCTGGACTGGCTCTTATACAACATTATGACCACTGTTTGTGTAGTCAATCACACAGCCTTCTCTGAACCTGAGCCACCTCTTTGAAAGACTTTGGTGAGTCCACTGTCTATCCACCTTGTAAAGGGTCAGATCCCTTAAGATCCTAAACCAAATCACACTTCCAAAATCATTTTTGTTGTATAAAGTGATACAGTCACAGATCCCAGGGATTCGGGTGCTGACCTCTTTCATAAAGTATCATGGATCATATAAATTTTATCATTTCTTTTTTTAGTTACTTAACTGGATTAGATGATGTATACTTGTCAACAAGTTTAATGTTAACATTTAATAGTTTCCTGTTTGATAAGACTTATGATTATTATTATAGACACTTCCAAATACAGGGTAGATTTTACAATAAGGAATGTGGCTTCTGTTACTATCGTAACACAAAGATCTATTTTAGAGTATTCAATTGATGGGATTGAGATTCCTACAAGGTAAACTGTCACATGCTGAATAAATATGATACCCTATTAAACTGATCTTTGAAAGAGAGGTTGAAAGATTCTTTTTAAGAAATTTAAAGTATATTTTTATGGTAGTGATGCTTCTATATATATAGACATATCACACATAAATATAAAAATACTGTGTAGTTCTATGGTCTGGTAGAGGAAATCAAGTGCATCAGTGGAATGAAACAGATGGATAAAATTATATTCAGTGCACGTTGAGAGGATGACATGATGTTGAAAGTAAGTTATTATGATTGCCTAATAGAATACTCTCCACATCAACAAAAATAATTCTGCCAAACTTGGATGCAATCATTCAAAATCTAGAATATTGCATTCTGTTCTGAGTACTTACATTTTTTTCTGCCAAAATAAGTGATGCTTCAAGCTGTGTCATTTGTAGAGGAAGATGATAGAAAATGAAGTAACTTGAATGATCAAAAGATATTTTTTCACGTATGAAAATACTTGCTGATTTTGTGATGAAGCTACAATAGTGTTTTCAGGCATTTGATGGGTTTGGCCAAAGCAGGCAGGCAGCATTGAGTTGGCATCAGGGTAAGAAATCATCTTGTGAAGTTAAACAAACTTCACACTAAATCTCAAAACCAGATTGATAGAGTTTGAAATATAGTAACTTTCCAAGTTTCCTTCAAGGTCCAGAAATTTAACATGAGATAGTTTAAAATAATTGTTATTGGAAAAATGCTGAAAGAAACAGGTAATGTTGTATTTGGAAAATATTTCAAAACATTGAGCGCCCTAACAACTGATTTATGAATCATCCATTGAGCACTGAAAATATGTTTGACAAATTTGTTAGAAATATAGGTAGGTATATTCTAGAATGAGATGTTGACTTCTTAGTGTTTCCCAGTCTGTAACAGCCATTTTCAAATCATGTCAAATTACTGTTATGACCTCCAGGAGTTTGTATCCAAATGATAATATAGATGCTTATAATATTCTTTGAAAATTAGGTCAGTATAGGCCGTCACATTTGTATACATTTGTTATGTCTGCGGATAAGTTGACTCTTTGAATGAAATGAAGCTCATGCTCAGCCATTTAGTGTTATTTATATTTTATATTTATATTTATATATTATTACAACCATATATTTTCATTACATTATAATGTCTACATTATAATATTTATGGAGACATCAGTGTATCTTTCTTTTTATTTACATCTAACCCCTAGTGCTTGGAGAAAACATGACTCAAGCATTACATAATGTTCTGCAGATTAAATGTTAGGTGGTGTTAAGATGGAACATTGAGATGCCCAGATTTCTCTCTAACCTGGTATTCAATTCTACTTTTATGCTGCAGAGTAAGAGGTAAAAAGTCCATAGGAATCCAGTCTAAGAAACAAGGCAACATGAGCTAGACTGAGAAACACATTTCCTGCCCCATCAAAAGGGTTCCAAGGACAATTAGCTGCAAGGAACAAAATAAACAGACACGATGGATATTCAGATGATGATAGGAATCTGGAAATTTATTGAAAAATCCAAATTTTTAAATGGTTGCCACCAATGAGGCAAGTTTTATCTTAAGGTCATGCTTTGTTTGCACATAGCAATCTCTGCTTTCAGGCCTGGAAGCTTTCCCTTACTGATTGGTATTTTTGAACAACAGTCACCAAGTGGCTATAACTGTGCAGCTATGTCTTGAGTACTGATTAAAGAAACGGTTACAAGATATTCGTCAGCATTGCTATAGGATAGGGTCATTTCAGGTTCCCTATCCTCAGCTGCCCAAGGAACTAACTGGGGACCTCGCCTTGGGTTCCTGGGAGCCACTCTAGGTTCAAGACTCTTGCCAACCCTAAGGTGGCTCCCTTAACTAAGAATTGTGCTTCCGTGCTCCCCTATCCAACCTTCCTTTATCCCAATCAACCTGTTTCCCCAAGTTTCCCTCATCCTCCCCTTCTCCCTTTTCTCTCCCCATCCCCCGATAATCCCATCCCACCCCACCCCCAAGATCCTATAGCAATGCTGACGAATATCTTGCATATCACCATAGAACCTTCATCTGGGGATGGATGGAGATAGTCACAGAGACCCACACTGGAGCACCGGACTGAGCTCCCAAGTTCCCATCGAGGAGTGGAAGGAGGGAGAACATGAGCAAGGAAGTCAGGACCACGAGGGGTGCACCCAACCACTGAGACAGTGTGGCTGATCTATTGGGAGCTCACCAAGGCCAGATGGAATGAGACGGAAGAAGCATGGGATAAAACCGGACTCTCTGATCATGGCGAACAATGGGGGCTGATGAGAAGCCAAGGACAATGGCCCTGGGTTTTGATCCTACTTCAAGTTCTGGCTTTGTGGGAGCCTAGCCAGTTTGGATGTTCACCTTCCTAGACATGAATGAAGGGGGGAGCACCTTGGACTTTCCACAGGACAGGGAACCCTGACTGCTCCTTGGACTGGAGAGGGAGGGGGAGAGGAGTGGGGGGAAGGGGAGAAGGGTGGAAGGAGGGGGAGGGAAATGGGAGGCGGGGAGGAGGGGGAAACGTTTTTTTTTTCTCAATAAAAAATTAATTAAAAAAAAAAGAAACGGTTACAAGACAAAGGAAATAAACGTGAATTTGAAGAGCAGTTATTTGGTAGCCATATTAAGAAGAAGGAAGCATTCATGGTATTAGTCTAAGAACAAGCTTGTTTCAGAGAAGAAGAAGTGATAGATTTAAAACACGAGAAAGCACTGTAAAGATGCTTGCCTGCCCAGGGAAAGATGAGAATCAAAGGAGGGACAGAGATGTAACTGCTCAATGAAAATGCAAGCAGGACCTGGCTTTGGTTTTCCTGATTCTGTAAGCAGGAGGTACAGTAAAAGGATTAGCTGGTCTCTAGTTGGTAGGTGCATCATAATAACACAGGAGGCTTTCACTAAATTCTAGAAGATGGCTGAGTCAGATATAGTGTTGGCTTGGCAATATTATGAAGTCCTTCAACGTCATGAAGGTAGTAGATTCAAGAGTACTTCTCTCTATTGAGACCGACACATTTTCTAATTGTATATATTCCTTAAGTATGTGCGAACAGAGAATCAGTTCTGGAAATAAGGTAATGAAGAAAATTATACTGGTCATTGGCTGAAGAGATAATCTTATGACTAAGAGCACTTGCTGTTCTTCCCGAGAACGGGAGTTGAGTTCCAAGTCAAGTGACTCACAAAATCCTTAACTACACCTGCCGGAGATCAGACGCATCTGGCCTCTGATGTATCTGCATCATCTGCAAAACCCACACACATGCACACACGCAGATCTACATATAATTAAAGCCAATAAAACACATTTTAAAATATTGGTCACAAGAAAAGTGCAAAGCTTTGATCAGGATAGTGTAAAAACACTAATAAGGAATTAGCATCAAGATGACTGATATGTCAATCCTTCGGGTGGCAAGCTCAGCTTCTTTATCTCCTCAAATAGAGACAAAGTGACTTTGGAGGAAGGGGAGATGGAATCAGATATTTCTACTCTGGCTACAAAGTGAGTTAACAATGCAATATTCTCACTTCCTATCATACACCAAGGAAAAGCTTTACAGTACAGCATGCTCACAAATTCTTAGAATGAGATCACTCAACTCATCTAAAATACTTTTTCCTATTTTGACAAGTAATTTGATTCACATAATAATGAACTTCCATAAAATAATTGAACAGTTTTATACAAATATATAACAATATCTTGAGATTTTAGGCAAATTACCCTTAAGATATGCTTGTTGTGTACTGATTTCAAAGGGAAGAAGCAAGCAGAGACAACTCCAGTGGACAGAAGGGGCGACTTCGTGGTTAAGAGTCCTTGGCTGCTCTTTCAGAGGACACAATTTCAGTTCCCAGCATCCACATCCAGTGGCTTACAAAGCCTATCTCTTTAGCTCCAGGGTATACGAGAGCTCTTCTGTCCTCGGTAGGCAGTGAACTTATGTCTACGCACTCACAAAAAGACACAAGCATACTCAATTAAAAAGAGAACAGAACTATTAAGAAAACAGAGAACTTTTTACCTCCCTTCTTCCTTCTTTCTCTCTCCCCTTTCCTTTCCCCCTTCTGTCCTTCCTTCCCCTCTCCCGCCCTTCCTTTCTAAAATAAGTATTTATTTAGATAATGTACAAGATGTCCACTCAATACAATATTAAAAGACAACTAGGTAGGTGATTTCTAAAGATTTTATGTTGATAATGGTAAAATACTCTGAAGAAAGCACAGGAAAACTATTATAACTAGGTAAATGCAAGGAATAGGTTTTATATAAAAAACTTGTGTTGTTTGTAGTATGGTAGTAGAATAAGAAAAGGTTCTATTGTTTTTGTTAGAAAATAATTTGTCAGCTTTTGAATAATGTGAAAGAACTTAAAGATACCGTGGAAATCTGACACACATAAAAATAAACATCAGCGATAAAAATTGCCAGAAGCCAGGTGTTTTTCAGTGTTATTTCATATTTTCAGCTTGACATCAGGGATTGTGTCTCACAGTAATGACATAACCATAAACCATCACCTGCATGTTGCATACCATTTTGATGCATAATAAATGTTTCCATATCATTAAATATTTTCAAAACACGAGTGTTAATTGCTGTGTACCTCCCCTGTATGACCTCTCATATTTCTGAGTACTTAAACATGTAAAACATTATTATGGATTTCCGGTAGTTAACCATGTGTAAATGCTCCAGTTGTGTTTGTCTCATTTGAATGACACCTCCAGAATGTTGCTGTGTTTTTTTTGTTGTTTGTTTGCTTATTTTCCAGACAGGTTTTCTCTATATAACTGCTTGATGTCCTGGAACTCACTCTGTAGACCAGGCTGGTCTCAAACTTACAGATGTCTGCCTGCCTCTCTCTCCTGAGTGCTGGGATTAAAAGTGAACACCACCACTGCCCACACACATTTCTGTATTTTTAAAATGATGCATTTCCTTCTTAACTTGTCAAGAATTTCTATATTTGGTAACATGATTTCAGTAGCACAATAGCAAGTGATCTTACTGGAGCTCACCCAGAAATTCTTAAAAGCAAATTTTAGCTGCAAGAAGTCATTACCATCCACATAGGAATTTGAGAAGAACTTGCCAGGAATTTTCCTGAAATGAGTGAGTAGATATAATTTGTTCTTTGCAGAACTGTAGTTTTCAGAAAGAAAAAGAAAGTAGTTAAACAATGACATTGATTATCTGAGAAGCATAAGGGTTGAAAGTAGTGGAATAAACATCTTTTATTTTCTTATATCTCTAATATAAAAAATACTACATAGTTATAATTTTTTTCCACAAAATTTAGCTTTTATTTGAATACACCAAATATTTTCTCCATTTCTAGGTCAATACATTCCTTATAGTAATGCATCCAGTACTATTAGTAAAAGACTACTCATGTCATGTTAATATCTTTTTGTTTTGTCTGAGACAAGGTCTCACTATGGTGTCCTGGATGGCTTAGGACACACAGAAAGCTGTCTGTCTTTGCGTCCCTTGTGCTAGGATTAAAGTCATGCTCCCCTACACTCTACTACTAACTTTTTAAAATAATAAACTATAGCGAAGGAGATCATAGATATATAAATCTATACAAGATAATGCTGCATAGTTACCTGTTGATCACAAAGCAATTATTCCCATGCAAATATAACAAGTTCCAAAATAAGTTGGTTTATATATTCGCCAATGTAAAATCATCATTTAAAATTTTTTGAGTTTATAATATAATCACAACTTTTATTCCTTTCATTTTCTTCCTCTAAACCCTCCCACATTATCTTCTTTGCTCATTTCCAATTTTTTGGCCACTTTTTTTTCACATTATCACCATATACGTGTATGTGTAAGTATATATTCCTAAACATATCTTGCTCTTTAAAAAATGGTAAATATTACCTTTTATAGCAGCAAATACTTGTTAAATGTCTAAGGAGTCCTATGCTTTCTGCCGTTTGAGCTTTTATCTATATAATGACAGTGTAGTCAGCTATGTTTTTCATACAGTTCACATATACTAAATCTCTATATATTATTTCAATCAACACCTGTTTTCTAAAGCCTTTTATTGTTGTTTAATGACCACACACACACACACACATGCACACATAATTCCACCAAAATATCTTCTTTTTATACAAGTAGATGAAGGCGGACATTGAATTGGAGGAATAAAGAAAACGTGATTAAAAGAAGCACTTTTCAAAATGGAGTTCTGTGAAAGCACAGAAATAAGCTAAAAAAATAGATGAAGATTGGATGACTGTCTTAAGTATAGATTGCCATGGAGATAATGGCTGTTTCTCAGGCTCACAGACATAGTTGTTGAGAAATGTAATTTCTCTCCCCTTTAGTTTCTGTGCCAGTGTGATTGGCAACAATGCAGGTGCATTATCAGTTTGACGATATTACCCCAGAGCACACGATGGATGTAATTATGA
Organism: Neodon shergylaensis; assembly: GCA_025134845.1. Taxonomy (NCBI): domain Eukaryota; kingdom Metazoa; phylum Chordata; class Mammalia; order Rodentia; family Cricetidae; genus Neodon; species Neodon shergylaensis. The sequence continues at coordinate 31,180,780 of JABTXL010006712.1, forward strand.
CTTCTAGTAGGAAAAGTGCTCTAGAAATTGCTTGATATGTAAAGAAAGAGTATAGACATGACTTTACAAAGTCTGTGTTTTTAATTTTAATTTTTAACATGCATTTTCACGTTGATGCAATGCAGTTTAATTTGGATTTACTTCTTTGGTCCCACATCCAAGCCATTAAAAAAGTTTTATTTACTTATATTTCATTCTATTCATGTGATGTTTTGTCTGCATGTATATCCATTCACCACGTGCCTGTCCAGTGCCACAGAGGCCAAGAGAGGGTGACAGAACATCTGTAGATGGAGTTCTGAATGGACAGCCATAAGCTATCATGAGGTTGCTGGAAACTGAAGCGTGGTTCTTTTCAAGAGTACCAAGTGTTCTTTACCACTGAGATGTCTACACTGTTCTTGAGAATTCTCCATTGTATAGTTTGATCTAGTTTTCTGAGATGTGTTGAAAACTTGAAGAATACTGACAATGGGAAGACTGGGTTAAGAAGAAGTGAAGATGTTTTTGGTAAAACAAACAAACAACAAAATCCAACTCACTGTTTTGTAGCAAAGGGAGTTAAGACTCAGGGTTTCCCACCATCAGTAACCGTGTTCAGCACTAACTTCTCTAGTGCTAACTACAGAAAGCCACACTCTGCATGTAGCTTTAAACAACAGCTAATGTGGCAAGAACATTTAAAAAATAATCTTCATTGTGAATCTATAAAATGTAAGTTCTAGGGTATTATATTAAATACAGACTGAAGTAAAACTTAATTTCCCAAGTGCACTTGGAATTTTACTTAATATGAGATGTTTTACATTGTCCTGTAAATCCATGCTGCACAGGCCTTAGTTACACACTCCTCTGTGAGGAACACAACAATATTTTCATCAACGTGGTGATCTATTATATTACTGTTGCTGTATGGACAACAGAACCTTCAGGATTCATGTTCCCTTGAATCTTAAATATTATGCATTTTAATCACAAAAATTGTGAATTTAATTAAATAAAAGGCATTGAATGAGCTGTCACATAGTCTCAGACATCAAGATATACTTTAATATTTTTTTGCATATAAAAGAGTATTAGTAATGAATAATTTTATGTAAATTCAATGCAGATGATTACATTAGACAGTCCAAAAGTTGTAAGACTAATGAAAGCTGTTTGTTTTTTTACTGATATAAAATTAAATGGTAAAACTAATTATTTTAGGACTCTTAATATGTCCTTCAAGTTTACGTCAAGATGAAAACAAAATGAACTAATATTTATTTGCTCTCAGTAATACATTTCTTTGGGCTACATTAGAACAACTTTTAAGCACACAGAGAGCTTCCTCCTACCACACACATACTTGCAACTCTAACATGGTCATGAAACAATGGAGTTTTGAAAAGCCCACCCTTCTATGAGTGAATATTAGAATCTTCATGGAAAATACAATATTAGACTGTCTTCTTTTACCAGGGCAGTGACAGCAGAGAAAGTCAATTATGAAATTGAGTTTTAAATGAGAGGATCTTAGTAATATTTAACCATTTGACATTTTTAGAATTAAAGTTTATATTTCTGCTTGGGAAAATAAAGTGAAAACAACAGCTTACTTATATATGGATTCTTTTTGTAAAAGGAACTTATGGACAACTATTGCATATGGACAACTATTGCAAAATCATCATTTTATACAAATTTAAGGTTGATACACAAAAAGACAGAGGGAATAGATAAATACACTGAAAATGTTTAATGAAGCTTCAAGAAATAGTATTACGTTATAGTTCCGAGCATGAGAAACCTCTTTTCAAGTTGTTGATTAGAGTAGTGCAAGTGAATCCCAAGCATAGTCTACAGCTGCTGTCCTTAGTTATTTCTCTGAGATTGCAGCAGATGCTGAACACTTCAGACAAAGGACTGTAAAGATTTGAGCTGGATTTAACCTGGAAGCCTCCTTCCTGTAGTCTAGCTCCCCTAGTACCAGTTCCTATCTAGCTGTGACACCTGTGAACCGCAACATTGACCAGCATGGTAAACTATCTATCATGGTACTTAGATCTTTATGGAAATTATTAGCTAGATAATCTAATTGGACTTAACAACAACTAGACACCTAACCAACTACGCACGTCTCATGAGGTCATAGAATTTGGAGTAGAACTTAAATAGTGCCACTTTGCTAAACAGCATAATCCCTAACTTCATTCTAAAACGTCTCTTTATGCCTCCAGAGAAGTGTAGCTGTTACCTGAATCAAAACCATTTCTCTTTAGAGAAAACAGACACCATTACAGTAAGCCACAACTAGTTGTGTTTCAGAGACCACCTGATTTTGGGGTGCCCCATCCCTACAGATATATCTACAAGACAACTGCACCTAAGGTTTTAGGAATCACAGAAGAGAAAATGCAGTTATAGGAGTCTGTTGTGAGACTGTGTCTCATAAAAATGAGAAGGAAGCCTCCAATGAAAACAATACGGCTTCCCAACCAAGACCAGAACAATGACGAGACCGATAGAAATGCTAAGTGGGAGGGGAAAATCTCATGGGATCTCACATCTGAACTAAGAATTACAGGAATGTGATAACTACTGAACTACTGAGAGAGGGAGCATTAGTCTCTTCCAGATTATCTGATATGAATGGGTCAGCCCTGAAATCATATACACATAAACAACACTAAACACATTTGGCAGGTTATATTTACTGTGGGACAATGTTCTTATACCCTGTAAAGATTTGACACTTGTACTGATTTAATAAAATGCTGATTAGACAGAATCCAGGCAGGAAGAATAGGTGGGGAGTCCAGAATAGAAAAATTCTTGGAAGAGGATAGGCTCAGTCTGCAGCCATCAGCCACATGTAGAGGAAACAAGATGAGAATGTTTCACTGATAAAAGGTACCAAGCCATGTGGCTAGCACAGACAAGAACTATGGGGTAATTTAAGATGTAAGAGTTAGTTAATGGGAAGCCTGAACTAGTAGGCAAACCAGTTTATAATTAATGCAGGCCTCTGTGTGTTTCTTTGGGACTGAATGGCTGCATGACTGTGTGGGACAGAAACATCTGTCAATATATATATATCTATATATTCATTTACATATATAAATTTATACATTTTATAGAAATACATAAAACAACACACACACATATACATACACACATATATAAATATATTTACAACAATCAAAGGAAAGAGGGTCCATAAATTTTAGAGTGAGGGAGAGCATGGGGAGGCTGAGAGGAGGAGTTGTGGGAGGGATTTGAGAGAAGAAAGGGAAGTGGAATGTAATTGTATATTAATCTAAAAGTAGAAGCCTGTCTCTTCAACAAAAAACTGTATTTACTGTGGGCCCTTTAATAGAATGTTCAAAGAAAGATTCAGAAAACACACACTCAAGCATGTGCAGCTTTGACCTAATCTGCAGGTATAAAGACTCACTTCTCCCACCAAGAGGCATCAGTTTGGATCAAGAAAAGGTCAGGGCAAGATGTCAAGTTTGCATAATGACTCCTTTGCGGGAATACATGGTCTTCACATACTTAAAACAGAAGGGCCATCTATACTTAGTGTTTCCAAATTATTTCCCAAAGGAGGGTAGAGTATTTTTAAAATTTTCATTAAGTGGTCAGCACTCTGAATACAAATTCCGGATCTTGCTCACCATACTGTGTTTTATAGTCGCAACGTTCTTGTCCACGGCAACTGCTACAAAATAATTTTAGAATGAAAAGATGTAGTGCAGATGGCAGCAATACAACAGTGTGTGTGGAAAATGAGGACTTGAGATTTCGATCTTAGCAAGTGCATGTATCTAAAGCATCAGCATAAATGACAGTGATATTTATCCTCTACATGGTATATAAACATCTTTCACAAATATCGTATCTAGATTAAAAAATACACACGTGGAATCAATGAGAACAATTTAATGTCTTTCCAGTATGTGTTTAATTGCTCACTTCCTTTGCATATATTTAGTGGATAATACCAATATTTTAAGAATGTGTGACAACTGTGCTGATTTATTGCTTTAAACTATGCATATGGTCTTGAATGTCATTGCAAAAAAGCCCAGATGCCCACCAGGCTTACCAGTACATCACAACTCTAGAAACTTCATTCTGCATCAGCTACATCCATGCCCTCCCTGCATCTTTGCTTGGTGTTGTCTCTGCCTAGACTGTTCTGTCTTTTGAGTTTATGTTGGCTGATTAATTTTAGTCTTTCAGTATCGTATTAACCATTGAGTGACATATGAAAATTCTTGAAATATGGGAAGCACATTTTAAGTTATATCATCTTATTTCTCTTTTTTTTTTGTATAAAGTATGGCCTCAGGTAACTTGACAATTTTGGAAACATCCTAATCTGTATAGTCTTCATGACCTGTTATTGAGTACAAGTGATTTTGCAATAGATAGATTGAAGAAAAATGCATGCAAAAACTGAGCTGATTGTAAATGTCTCATGAATAGGATTTGAGAAATAACGGTAAAGTCTGAGAAAATAAAAACCCAAGATTGACTGAATGGCAATCTGAAATAATGGAGAAGAGTGCTTCCAGATTCAACCTGATTCACACAGTGTTAGAACAGTAGGCTATTTCTGCATGGATTCAGCTGCAGGACATATTATTGTCTATTCTGGCTAAGGTATCATGACAGCCAAGGATTTCATGGGTTACAAGAGAGCTGGAAAATTAGCCAAGTTTACTAATAGAGAAGGAACAAAAGAGCACAATTAAAGTATAGAGAGGAAAACGCTTAGAAAATATAACCCAAAATTTACTCTTTGTCATAATTATGCTATTTTATTTTGTGTCCTGACTGGTGCCTTTAATATCATAATACACATCATTTTATAAGAATTTAGCGATTCTGTTTTTTGGGGTGATTTTTCTTTACTAAAAGACATTTGTTTTTCATTATGTGTATATGTATCTGTCTTTGAGTGTGTGTACATAGGTGTAGTGCTAGCAGATATTAGAAGAGAATGCTGGATCCTCTCGGGCTGGAGTTACAGGTAGTTGTGAGCAGCCCAATGTGGGTGCTAGGAACTGAGTTACGGTTCTCTATAAGAGGAGCAAAAATCTCCCCAGTTTCTATTTGATTAAAATACTTATTTATTTATTTATTTATTTATTTATTTATTTATTTATTTATTTAATTCATATGTGGGTAGACCCACTTGTGTGCAAGAAGACTGTGTAGAGGGTCAGAGGATTCTGGTAGGAGTGGATTTCTCCTTCTTCCTGCGGTTCCTTCCTAAGGATCAAGCATAGGTTGTGAGGCTTGGGGTCAGGCACCTTACACAATAGTGCATTTTGCTGGCCACAAATTTATTTTTAGTGTATGTGTGGGAGGGCGTGTGGAGTATGTACACGTGTGGGAGTGGGTATGTGCCCATGCATGTACGTGGTGCCTGGAGTAAGATGTTGGGCATCTGAAAAGGAGCTGGTAGCCAGGAAGTCCTTGCAATCCTCTGTCTTCACCCACTACAGTGCAAGGGTTCCAGGTATACCCAGCTCTTTTTTTTTCTTTTTTCGAGACAGGGTTTCTCTGTAGCTTCTGGTTCCTGTCCTGGAACTAGCTCTTCTAGACCAGGCTGGCCTCGGACTCACAGAGATCCGCCTGCCTCTGCCTCCCGAGTGCTGGGATTAAAGGTGTGCGCCACCACTGCCCGGCTATACCCAGCTCTTTATGCTGGGGATTTGAACTCAGATCCTCATGGCAGCAAGTGCTCTTATTTGCAAGAACTCCATTGACCCTTTCCCCATTAGTCATTTCCCTTCTTCCTTCCTACCTTTTCTTCCTTTTCAATTCTCTTATTAGCTTCAATTAATTAAGGTTATTAATTGCTTCTCTCAGTTTCTGTGCTACTGAGGAGCATGGAGTAACTAATGGGGTAACTAGAACTGTGGCACTGACTGTACCATGAGTAACAAACATTGAGCTTTGAATTTACTGACACCAAGAAGATTAATCAACAGAATCTCAGACAGCCCCAACCACACCTATTAGAGGAGAAGATGATACTGTAGAAAAGGTAAGAACATATGCAATACCACAAAGAGCAACACAACACCAGTAAAACCTAAAGACCTTACAATCTTGCATATAATTTTTACTGTTATAAATTAGAAGTGCAGAGCCATTTCTTTCTTTACTTAATTCACTAGCAAAGACATCATGAATGACTCAGGCTAACACATTCACTGAACTGCGTTATAGGGAGTAGAATATTAAATGAGAAAGCATAGATAAGTTGTTGTGGAGGCAGGCTATGCCTGGGTTTCTTGGCCCATTTTCTCTTGTTCCTCTTTCTCCTCATCAGACATATGGCATTCCCAATAGTTTGTGTATCATATTGTGGCAGAGAATGTGATATTTTCTCAGGCATCCAGCATTAATGAAGGGCATTCCATGTGATCATGCTAGAAGTACCAGATGCTGGAAACTTTGGCTCCAGGGCTAAAGGGATCAACATCAACATGTCCTTACATTAACAGACCCTCCTGCATCACCAGTATATAAAAGAAAAGCAGAATTGCTGGACGGTGGTGGCACATGCATTTAATCCCAGCACTCAGGAGGCAGAGGCAGGCAGATCTCTTGTGAGTTCGAGACCAGCCTGATCTACAAGAGCTAGTTCAAGGACAGGCTCCAAAGCTACAGAGAAACCCTGTCTTGAAAAACCAAAAATGAAGAAGGAGAAGAAGGAGAAGGAGAAGGAGAAGGAGAAGGAGGAAGGAGGAAGGAGGAAGGAGGAAGGAGGAAGGAGGAGGAGGAGGAGGAGGAGGAGAAGAAGAAAGAAGAAGAAGAAGAAGAAGAAGAAGAAGAAGAAGAAGAAGAAGAAGAAGAAGAAGAAGAAGAAGAAGAAGAAGAAGAAGAAGAAGAAGAAGAAGAGAATTAGGGATGTTTAATCCACTGAGACAATCCAATAAGATTTGATACAAAAGCCTGATAATGATGAAAGATCTGCATATGCTTGGAATTATTCTCTTTGCACATGCCTTTTCTAGGGCAATTTATGGAAAGGGTGAAGTGGAGGAAGAGTAGCGATCCAGATGGAGGAATTAATAATTTATCCTGAAGTTGCATTTGGGAGCAATTGATTCAGGCAGTGTCGATATCTACATTACAGTAGCTGTAGGGCTAGCTATCTGAAGAGAAAATTACTCTTTCTTTCTGGCACTTTGGATGTGCGTAATTATTTGTTATTAAATGATTCCTCAATATTCAGCTAGCCTCCTGCAGTTTTCAATCACTTTCAGGGCCTTATTTAAATTTAGGTAAAAAAATCATTGTTTGTTTTTTTCTTTTGGATATTTTCTATATAATTATTCTCAGGACAGTATCTCTGTGAAATCAAGGACTTATATGACTGTTATCCTGATTGAAGATTCAATTTATGTAGCTCAATAGCCTGTTCCTTTTATTCCCAAAGCCATTACTACAAAAGATCATATAGTTTTTAATGACAACCACCCTGTCCTATCTTTTCATCAAGAACCAAACCCATATATACATACAATCTATCCCAAATTGCCATGCCATGCAACAAACACACAAGTACACGTGAACACACATACACACTGCTCTGATGATTATGTATATACACATGTATATATATATGTGTATGTATGTATGCAGATATGTATGTATCATCTTCCGTCCTACCTACCTCTCTATTTGTTATCTTTTTATGTCAAAAGGATCATTGAAAATTTGACTGTTTTCAGATGTAGACTTATCAAAAAAGAGCAAGAAATCCTGTTTTATCTTCAGTTAAGATACTGAGGAAATCTGTGGGTCTGGGCTAGTTTTTATCTGGGAATAAGTTCAGGAAGTCTGTCTATTGAAATCCTGTACTCTCAGAGAAGAAAATACCTTGTTCTGAAATGAAAGTGGATTTTATGAGAGAATGAATTGGATTCCTGAGGAGCAGAAACTTCGATGAAAATAAATTCATGGGTCAGTAAGAACTCTCAGCAAGTAAGGTGCTTTCTACCACGATGACCTCAGCTGGAATTCCAGACCTTGTTGGAAGGAGAGGATCAAGTAAAATAGGTTGTACTCAGATATCCACATTCATGACTGAGCACACACAGCCCTTCTCAAAATAATACATACATACATACATACATACATACATACATGCATGCGTACATGCATACAAACATACATGCATACCCTTTAAAAAAAAGAAACTAATCACAGTCCAGGACTGAATAAGCTTAGTGTAGTTACAATGGGACACTTCCTTGATCACCATGCTTTTTTTAGAGGACACAAATGTCATACTTTGAGAACTACACCCATCAAATGGGACACTAGCGTTTTAACTGGATCAAGAAAAATTATAAAATTTAACAGAACTAACTGGGATCTTTCTTTTGCCTCTTTCTCTAGCTTTTTCTAATAACTTCTAGTTTTTTTTCTAAGAACAGAAAAGAAGACAATATTTGCAAAAAAAGATGACAGGTAAAGTTCTTGTTATATCTAGTACTTGATGAAAGCCACATTTAATTTGATTAAAAACCTTTTACTTTTATTCTACCAAAGTATCGTGGAACAAATTAGACAAACATAAGTATGTACATAATGAGGATAATTCAAGGCTCAAGGAGAATACGATTAGGTCTGCAATTTCGTGAGGGAGTCAGCAACGACCAAGTAAGAGGAGAATAAATAGATTTTAAAACACACAAAACACAAATAAATATATATAGAGACATATAAATATCTCCATATAAAGATAGATATGTATCTCTATAAATAAATATATTCATAAGGGAAAGGATTAGGAGAGTTAAATCTTAAAAAATGTTGTATCTTGCATGTAAAGACAAACAGAATTAACTCTGCCCACCCCATTAATAATCTTGAAGATGTCTGTTAGGTTCTGTCATATGAAGCTCATGTCCAAGACTCCGACCTGTCATAGAAAACTAGAAGTAGAGATTACCAGTTACAGGCAGAGGGTGGCAGCAGAGAGCAATTCTTACATTTAAGGTCTGACCCATATTCAGTTCCAAACTCAGATACTTCATATTTCAAACCTTTTCTGATGCACAAACTCTGTTACTATAACCACATATCTTCTAAGATGTCTTTATTAATTTTTTAAAATAAATGCAAGTATCAGCTGTCAGCCTTTGGCATTGTGGATGTATTAAAGCATTGATAATAGATGTTGCTCAGACTCTGTATTCCTTTGAAAAATCCAGCTTCTGTTAGTTCCCTATAACTAATGAAAAGATTTGCAGAAATTCTTCTGAATGTAAGGGCTTAAATAGTCATGCAGTGTAGATCATAAATCAGACTGAGCTGTTATTAGTTGTTTCTTCCTACACTAGTCAAGGGATTCATAACTGTCAGCAGACAAGTAAGAGTTATAGACTCACAGTACAGTGTCTATGTTCTGGTCATACATCATAAAGCTAATTGCAAAGAGCAGGGCAATAAGCAGAAGGCAGCATTTTGAGGGGAATGAGAAAGATAGAAAAAAACTCCCAGTTTATAAAATTAGCTTCATGTGTTCAGGGGTGTAAGAAAACACACGGTCTGTAAACGAGCGCAAAACAATCCAAAACCATGGCCCTGCTTTTATAAAACAATGTATGACATTCCTGTAAGTGCCTCGCCTCCACTTCGTTTCCAGGAAAGCCTTGCTAAGAGAGTGCTAGAGCACAGCGGTGGAAAGGCAATGCTGAAAGCAGCAGAAGATGCTAAGTGTTTTGTGAAAGAATGGAACAATAAAAGGTCTGCGCTGTAACAGAGAGCAGAACTGTGTCTCAGCTTTATAATGTCAAGAAGAAATTTGCCTTGCTGCGATCTTGGAAAAAGCATTATGTAACTTATCATCAGTGTGTATTTGGGAGCTCTGTAATGCCTTGGTGGACACGGTTCCAGAACGCGCACTGATATTTCGGCCACATCCCACATGCCACACGCCCTGTGACTTAGAGCCACCTAAACAAGGTGGTGAAGTCACTTCTTGCAGTAACATTGCAATGTGTTTCTGATCAGACCATGCTTTAAAAGCATATATTCCCTATGGTATTCCGTTTTTTTTTTCTCGTTTTAATGTTCTACTCACGAGTGACCTCACTTTTTTGTTTAACCAAACACATTAATCAAACATATCCCAGAGGTAGCTAATGATCTTTCAGAATTCTAATAGAAGCAGAAAGTCAAGGACAGTGCACATTGATTCACGTCTCCTACCTTATTAGGTTTGCAGCATTGGCAGCGCTTCCCTCAAATCCAGAGAGCAGCCTGCGTGGTTAGCAGTGGCCTGTCACTGTTACAGTAAGAAAGATTCTTGGGTCTGCCTCCTGGTTCAAAGCCCAAGAATGCCTAGGCGTTTCCTGTAAATTCACTTGTCCTGAATAACTATAATTGAAATATCCTTTGTAAAATTTGAAAATGTTTTTACACAGCTAACACAACATGAAAACCATTTATAATGGTTGTGAAGAGACACCATGACCCTAGAAACTTACAAAGGAAAGCACTTAGTTGTGAGTTTGTTTAAAGTTTTAGAGGTATGGTTGTTTGAATGTAGTTGGCCCCATAATTTTATAGGGAGTAGCATTATTAGGAGGTGTGGCTTTGTTGGAGTGGGTATGACCTTGTTGGAGGAAGTGTGGGGCAGACTTTGAGGTTTCTTTTGCTTTGGATATTGCCCAGTTTGTCAGTTGACTTCCTGTTGCCTGCAAGCACTCTTAGTTCCAGCACCACAGCTGCCTGCATGACACTAAGCTCCCATCATGATGATAATGGACTGAACCACTCCAATTAAATGTTTTCTTTTTATGAGTTGTCATGGTCATGGTGTCTCTTCACAGCAATAAAAATCCTACGAGAGGCTTAATTCATTGTCATTTTGTCGGGGAGCATAGCAGACATGCATGACTCTAGAGAAGTTGTTGAGAGTTATATCTTGAACCCCAGGCAGAAAAAGCAAGCCACTGGGCCCAACTTGGCGTCTTGAAAGCTCAAAGCTCACCCCCAGTGACATACCTTCTTCAACAAAGCCACACCTTCTAATCCTTCAAAGAGTTCAATTCCCCAGTGACTAAGTATTAATACATATGAGCATATGGGGGACCATTTTTCAAACCAGCACAATATCATTTAAGAATAATACTTATTTTTTCATAAGAGCTCAATTTAAACAAATCCATGAACATTTTCTGTATTCAATTTCTATATGAAAATTACTAGGTGAAATATAGGTAAGAGAGAAGAAGTATAGATTATTAGAGTCTAGTGGTGGTGATTGGAAAGTCTTTGATGCACTTCTGATCTTATTCAACCGCCTAGCTGCACATTGCAGGTATCAGAAAATAGTTATTGAATAGACATGTAAAGAATGAGTATACTGAAAGTCTTTGTAGTCCACAGAGCACTGGTTTCTCTGCATTCTGTAGTTAATAGGTAGATAGGTAGATAGAGAGTCAGATAGGTAAATGGGCAGATAGGTAGATAGGTATGGGAAGTCCTTCTGTCTATGTGTTGCTTTTATTGGTTAATGAATAAAGCTGTTTAGGCCAGTGGCTTTGCAGAATAGAGCTAGGTGGGAAAACTAAACTAAATGCTGGGAGAATGAAGGCGGACACAGGAGAAGCCATGTAGCTGCTGCTGGAGACAGATGCATCAGAAACTTGCCAGTAAACCACGAGCCTCATGTTAAAATATAAAACAATAGAAATAAGTTAATTTAATATGTAAGAGCTAGCTAGAAATATGCATAAGCTAATAGGCCAAGCAGTGTTGTAATTAATAGAGTTTCTGAGTGATATTTCATATCTGGGCTGCCGAGAAATGAATGAGCAGCCTCTCCAAACAGTAGATGTAGATAATAGATAGAAGATAGATGATAGATAGGTAAGTAGATAGATAGATAGATAATTTTATAAGGGATTTGTTATTCAGATTTCTTCAGAGTATTGAATGTTCATTTACAATTCAAAACTAATGCCTGGAAGATATATGTTCTTTCCAATTGGAGCAAAATCATTTGTAAGAAGTCCTGCTTAAGAATAGTAAATTCCAACAAACCTGTTTTAGGGAAAAATGGGTTTCAGACTTGGGCTCAGTTTTACAAGTTACTGTGCAGTGGAATATAATAGAAGGGATAATGATCCCAGGAAGAAGTTATTTATGTCTAGGGCTACATTATGTCATTTTCAGCATCATACTTAATACGCTAAAATATGATGCTCCTAACCTGAAGAATAGCATAACAATATTATAAAGTACAAAACATATTTCGTCAAAATATTAATCACAGTCTTTCCTTTTTCCTCTATTTCTGTGATCTTATTTAAATGTAAATTAGATTATGTCCTGTGCTTTTTTCAAAATTACTTTCCAAAGCTTCCTATGACGCCGAGTATAAAGCTGGAGTCTGATGTCTTACAGAATGGGCTGTCTTTCAAACTTCTCTAATCACCTGCAGCACCTTCTCCTCTTTGTGGCAGGACCTCCCTCTCTGTGCTCTTTGCATGGTTGCTCTCAAATCATTCTCCAAGTCCCTGCTTCATGAAGGCCTCTCATTATCACTGTGCCCAAAGCATGATGATCCTCCTTCATGTTTTACTAATATGTCTTAGTTCTTTCTTTTATGAACATTATCTTGACGGAAAATTTTTATTTTATTTTTTATTGTTTTGCTACCTTTTAGACCCCACTTTATGTGTCCATTCCTTACCCTGGTTAATAAATCCTAGATAAGCAGGTACCTCATCTGTCTTATGCTGAAATATGCAGAAGATGGCGATTGCCTGTTGACTTTAAGAGCTGTGTTCCATGTAGCATTAGACATGGGATTAAACTGTATTTTGTGAATGTAAGGGAATTGAAGGGCAGAATGGAGACTTGGATGCTAATACTGTAGGTAGGCCAGGGTTTTGACCAGACCAGTCTCTGCCCTTTTCATTTTACACCTTTGGATTTCTTGTCATGTTTAAACAAAATGAGATTATTTGAAGGTTCAAGAGCATTGGAAATGTCTTAAAGCAGCCCACAGGCTGTCATTCACATTCTATTAGACTTTAGTCATGACTATCAATTTAGAATACCTTAACTGCAGGAAAATCTGAAAAGCAATCAAGAAAACGTTTACATCCTAAGCTTCTAGGGCAGTTCCACACACTACCAACAGAGAAATGTAAACACCAACATAGCCAGGGGTACTTTGATCTGTAGTGGTTACTACCTGAAAGATAAGCTAGTACAATGGAGGCAGACAACTTATGGGAGTAAAAAACCAATATCTGGTTTGATTTAGAGCCCACTCAGTGAGATGGAGCATATGCTCAACACTGCTTGGGTGACTAAGAATCTGAGGTGGGATAGCTCAGGGACCTGAGGTAAAACTAAATATTACTGTTCTAAAAATAAAAAATAAACCAGCAATAAAATGGCTCTTAATAATGTTTTGCTATATATCCTGCTTCAATGACTAGATCAATGCCTTGCTTAGCTATCACCAGAGATGTTTCCTCCTCGATAGATGGGAACAAACACAGAAACTCACATCCAGACATTCTGCAGTAAGTCAGAGACTTCCAAACACTGAGCCTAAAAGGGATGTTTCCATCAAATTTTTCCCTCTGGACTCAGGAAACTCTTCAGAAGCGGATGCAGAAAGAATGTATAATCCAGAGGGAATGGAGAACACCAAGAAAGCAAGGTTCTCTAAATCCACAGGATCTCTGTACATGTGAACTCACAGAGACTGAGGCATGGTGCCCAGGGCTTGCATGTGTCTGCAGTAGATGGAGGTCTAGAGATGAGAGCAGTGGATACACGACCCATCTCTAGCCAGGAAACAATCTCCAATTGATAAGCTCTTGCAGATTAAAATTCAGTTTTATTCAGGAAAATCTTATGGGAAAACAAATGACTCTAAAGGCCCAGCTGTAGATGACCAATGGAAAACGAACTCAATGGCATCTTTGGAGGGCCTTTGTCTCATAATGTCATATCAGGCTTTTTAAAAAAGCCATCTTGTTTTGTTTTATAAAATATTCATATGATATAGGTGATATTAATCCTTAGAAGACTTTTCTAATAAGACCCAGGAACGGATTAGGTTGGGGAGGTGCTAAGGTCCTGAGGGGAGTAGAGAAACCGTAATCAGGATATATTATATGTGGGGAAAAAAAAACCTGTTTTTAAGAAAAGGAAAAAACAAGCTTTCCTATTATTCAGTTCATTTTTTCAGGTATTGTAAGAGCAGAAAGCCAACTTAAAACTTTCTTAAAGAGGTAAAGATACACATTTTTTTTTTTTTGGTTTATAGCAAATTTTACAAATCTGAGTGTGTTCACTGTGTATGGAAACCAGAAAAGCAACCATCAAAGTCCAGTCTGCCAGGGGCCTTGATATAATTTACTTCGTTTAGAAAATGCTTTTAGCCAATTTTCTGGAACTCACCCTCAGAGCCTTCTATTTTGTTTACCCCAAATGTCAACGTCCCTGCTTGACAGGCATAGGGTGTCTGAGGCACTTTCTCACTGCCACTGAGTCTCCCGAAGAGAACTATTTGGAAAAGAGAGATGGAGGTGCCACCACTCTGTGGACTCCGGAAAAAGCTAAGCCTGTTTGCGTCTCGGAAACTACTAGTGAAGATTAATGTGCGCGCTCTGAAGTAGAAATGCCATTTCGACTTTAAAAGTTCTCGCCAACCCCAGCTATTCACTCACACGGCCTCTGAAGCTTTTAAGAACTCAGAAATCTTAAAGACTTGAAAACGATACTGTTAAAATAGAACGTGCAGCAGATAAGAAAAATATGAGCTGTGCAGTGCTGATGGGTCGTTTCCTTGGAAATTGTTCTTATTTTTCAACGTGGAGGGTATATGCAGCTGTTGTTTAATCTTAATTGGTCATTTCTAAATTGAAAATCTATAGACTACCAAAAAATAAATAAAAAAGGGAATTTCAAGTTTCAATGACACTCGACATTATTATTTTAGATACAAAATTTTCCCCCCTTACTTCCTTATGGAAAATGTTCATCACAATTGTACCTAAATTATTCTGAGACTATGGAATTTGCTCAGTTAATCCCTTCAAGTATGTTTCCTTTTTGAAGTCTTTAATTATTTTTTTTTTACATGTTAAGCTTGTAATTCTTTCCCAATGTTTGCTCATTTTTCCTCTTTTTGTCATACCTAATATATGCATATAGTACACATACAAATAGAGTATGCTTGTATAAACATGCATTCAAACAACTTATAGTTGGCGTGTTTGTATCCCACAGCCCTTTGAATGTTGAGATCAAGGTGTGCTTTCTCTAGTCAATCTCTTTAGTAGTTTACCCACCTTTCATCTCGTGCTGTGTGAAGAGTTACAAGGAGCATATTCTTGTCATGGCATGACGTTCCTAAATTATCAGTCAGTAGGGTAAGAATTTTGACTTCGTTTACAGTACTAAGGAAGCACTAATCTTGACCATCTATGATGTCTGTTATTCAAATGTCTTTTAGAAATGACAGAATCATGAGGTTTTCAGTATGCGCCACGTGCTTTCTGTCTGTAAAACAGAGGAAAGCTAGCTTCTTCCCTCCGTTACTGTACTGATTTGTGCAATAGGGAGGTATGTCTTCACCATGCACACTCATTAGAAAGAGGTGAATCATGAGGACCCACGTGCTGTAGCATCAAGTATTGATGTACAGAAATCAGATAATGCTAAAAGGCACAATCTCACTGTAAAATGACAAAGACTTACAGGTGTGATGTGACCAGCCTGTAGGAGGAGAAATCATACAACACCACCCATTTTGTTCTCTTTCTTGCCATTGTTAGGGTTTGGTGAAGATCATTTTGTTCTGAAGTGGTTTCTCATTCTGTATTTGAATTTTTATTTTGTTAGAATTCTGAATAATTCTATGATGGGTTTTTAAACAATTTCAGTATTGTTAAAAAAGACATGGTTGTTTTTAACAGTGATTATGTGCTGGAAAAATGTGGTTTGTCAATAACTATTCTTAGAGTGGCCTCTCACTGAGAAGTTATGTCCTGCCTGTGTAGGCTAACTGAACATAAAACATGTGGAATTATAAACTTGTATTAACTTTGTCTATATTAGTTGACAATGTGTGTGTGTTGTTTATGTTTGTGTATGTGTGTGTGCACATACATGCATGTACAAATAAAGTTTTAGGCAAAAAATTATTACAGTACCACTTATACATGTTGAAATTTTCTCTGCTTGAACAGCCTGTACAATCATTGTAAAAGCAAAAATTATAAAATATTTCCACAAAGATTCCAAGAAATGGGGCACAGAGATTGAACCAGCCATCTTCTGAATCAGGCAAGGCCTCAAGTGGAGGGATTGGGACACCATCCCAGCCACAAAACCTTCAACTTACAGTTTTTCCTGCCTACAGAGTGTTCTGGGAATGGAGCCTAGTAGAAGTGTTATCATTAAGACCACAGAGACTTCATCCAACAACTACAGAGTCCCACAGCCAAACATTAGGAGGAATTCTGGGAGTCCTGCTAAGGAAGAGGAAGAAGAATCATGGGAACCAAATGTATCAGGGGCACCATGAGAATACAGCCAACAGAATTAACTGACAGGGACTCTTGGGAGGTGTGCAGAGATTAGGGAGTCTGTACGGGTCTGACCTAGGTCTCCTGCAAATATATTATGGCTGAGTAGCTTGATGTTCTTGTGGAACTACTAACATGGGACCATGGGCCGTTGCTGACTCTTTTGCCTGTTTGTGGGACCCCTTTCACCCTACTGGATTGCCTTGACCAGTCTCGATGTGATAGTAAGTGCCTGGTCTTTTTGTTCTTGTTATATGTTGTGAGCTTCTTATATTTGGTTGATGTCCCTGGGAGGTCTGCTCTCTTCTGAGGAGGGGAGGGGGTAGATTTGGGGGGAAATAGAAGGAGGGAAAATAATCGGGATATAATGGTGATGATGATGATGATAATAATAATCTATGTTCTCTTTGCAGTCAATTATCCATGTCCCGTCATTCTCTGATCTACCTTCTGACATTTGCTGAGTCATCTATCCCAGCTGTCTTCTGAAATTTGTTTCTGGCCTCTTTTTCAATTCTCCTTACCAACACGCCAATCCTACAAAGGTTAATTCCTGCATAGTATTTGGTGTAGTCCTTACATACAGTCTGCGCACATTTTCTTTCCTTCGAGGGAATTTTACATCAGTTCTAATACCTAGCGTACTGCAGATACAACTAAAATAGTTTTCATAGCACATCGATTAGGAAATGACAAAAAACCTTCACATGCCCCTTTCAGACACAACTCTCACAGACCCTAATACACAGCACGTGGGGATCCTGAAGGAGTGTGGAGAAGTGAGGGAGGACCTAGGAAATGGAGAAGTTACCAGAGGATTTATTTAATTTGTCACTCTGTTCCCATGGATTCTGTAGAGTGCAGCCAACTTATAGAACAATCACGACTTCCTTTTTGGAATGTTCTGGAACTCAAAAATATTTTCTGTCTGGTCTGATTGAATCTAAGTCAAACCTTGAGTGACAGGTCTGTGTTTTTAACCTATTATTTCATGTAAATGGAATCCAAGGGCATACATAACTGAATTTGCCTAGCCTGATGGTATTGTATCTTTATATTCATCAACATTGCTCCAAGTATCACCAGCCTTCCACTTTTCAGTTTCAAGTTGCAATCCATTGTGTGAAAACACTACAGTTTGTTTATATTTCCACATTTTAATGGATGTTTAGTTTGTTTCCAGCATGCAGTTGCTATGAACAATGTTATACATGTCTGTGCATGAGTGTTTGTATATGCACAGATTTTCGTATGTTTTGAATGAATGTCTACTACGGCTATTGGTAAGTCACACAATGAGTCTATATTTCATTTTATAAGAAACCACCAAGCCCCATTTCTAAATTAGCTCTACAAGTTGACATTCTGATCTTCAGCTTGCTAAGATCCTGGGCTGTTTTTGAATCCCCAAGTCACACATTGTAATTCTAAGTGAATCTCTAGGAAGAAAGCAAAGATGTTGGTGAGACTTAACACATTTTCCCCTTTTCTCAGGGACCACGTTTGCTGTACTTTTAAGGTCAATCTAAAATTAGTTATACTGTGATGGCTACAACACCAATGTGCATCAGCATAAATAATGCTACAATATATAAACATTTAAAATTTGCTGCTTAAGAAAAACTCACACAGCCATGCGTTTGTCTGATTTTTTTAAAAATCTCCATTCTAACAGCAGAGAATTGGAATTTATAAATTCACTTGTTTATACTTTTCTGTCATTTCATTTTTAAATATTGTATCATCAACAACTTTTTCTCAGAAAATTTCTCCCAATAAAAGAAAACGAGATGATTTCTTTTAGAGGCCCATTGTATGCTAAAGAAATCCATTACAACCCCTGTGAGTAATTAGGAACGTAAGAGTTTCTGCCTTGATGCTGTGACGGCATTGATGCAGTTACTGCTAAAAGAGAATTAATGTTTGTTCTTGTGGTTACAATATGTATTTGTCAGATGGCAGGTTAAAATTAATTTTATAAGACAGAAATAAGAGAGTAGTAAATGATTGTTGTCATTTAACTGTGTTAATATTTGTTATTATAACAAAGAATCGGTCTTTATTTATCTATCACAAAATATGAGACTAATATGTGACTATACTATCAATGCAGGTATATATCATCATAGCGTTATTTTCTACAATTCAAACTTCATTAGAAATTTAATCCAAGTCATTCATACAATTATATTTTGCATATGAGAGCCACTTCTTAGTACCCTTTATGTTTTTATAGTTTTACATTTTGAATCAGTTATATTTGATGACAAAGGAGACCTTCTAATTATATATGAGTTAGACAAATTATAGAAATAGTAGTAAGGGGAAGAATGCATGTTTAGTTGCAGGTAGCATACACAGAAACACATTCATGGCAATTAACAAGCTGGCTTTTAGCACTGGTATGAACTTATGCTGGGCACGCACAATGTTAAGCAACTACATGAATCGGGAAGCAGTTCAAGGATTTTTATATCTTCAAATTCTGTGTGTATATATCTTTTTTTAAAAAACAGTCTTCTTGTATAACCTCATTCATCTCCTGCACATCTCTAAAAACAGGAATAGTTTGCACATTTGACAAATGAATGGCATAAATTACTGAGTGAAAACTTTTTTATAGGTTGTAGGATAAATAAGATTTATGAGCAGTATTATTGTAAAAAGACAACTCTACCAAATTTGCAGTTTTAATACAATTGTACGGACTCAAGGAGAAATAATTGTAAAATTCCTGAGCAAAGGGTCTTACTCATGCATTTGTTCTCAAATGGATGTTAATTATCAATTTATATTGTTTAAAGCTAAATGTATCATATATGCAAATTTAAGAAATATCTGGAGAGCACAGGAATGGCTGGTGAGGTGGGTGGGAGGGGAATGTTTGCTGTTTAATCACTGAATTTCTGTTCTTGCGGTTGGAAAAGCTTGCCTGGCACAAGGCTCTGACTGGCTCGTGGATATTTATGGGCACCGTCAAGAGCCTGGCATGCACTGATAGGATTCACAGCATATTTCTAATGACAATTATCTCCCAGGTCCTCATTATGTTTCGTGGTTGTATATGATCAACTTGGCATTTAAGAAGCAAAAATAATTACGGGAGACATATGAAGGTCATCTATCTCAAACTTGCATAGAAAGAAAGACTGCTTCTTTCAGGGGTTTCCCAAGAAAAACACCACACTTAATATGTTTGCACCGAATATCTGAGGTTCTGCTGTGTTCCCAGATACTATCACATACAAAGGCAGATGGCCTATATTATAAAAAAGAAGCTTGTTGATGTTCTTTAAATTTATGTGTGTGTAGTCAGAGATCATATTTTCATGCAATTAGGCCAGGGAACTGGCCTTATGTTCCTAAATATCAAAGGTGGTGATGTCACGACAGATCCAATTATTTGACAATGGATGGAAATGCTGTGGAGTGGGACTATCTGAGGCAGCAAAATTTCCTCCAACATCCACGATTGAAACCTGACCCAAATATCTCACCTTAAATAAAAGGAAAAAAAAAATGGAAACCGCAATAAAACTAGGACTCAGATTACCTGAGGTCTCGGAGAATAGTACAGAGAGTAACCAGAGAGATAGATATTGTGTTCTTTCATGTATCCAAACTGAAGCAATTTTATTGATGGTGCCAATGTTTTCTGAGTGTAAGCGAAGGCTCCTCAAAAATCCCTTTTAAATCTTATATTGGCAGCAAATTAAAATTGGCTGAATGTCGACGTTTTCTCATTGCGAGGTCTCTATGGGATGCAGATGCCAACCTATTTAGACTATCAAATCCTACCTGACTACAATGTCACCCCTTGGAAATCTGAAACTATCACAGTTACTGTAATTGCTACATTGCTTTCCCCAAAGCAAAACAATGTAGGCTCTTTTTTATCTCTGACAAAGCAGAAATAACTATTATTTAATGGCACAAAAGATGCTGAGCCCGGAGTACTTCATAGTGTATTTCTCTCGTGGTTAGGAAGAAACAGAGAGAGAAACTACCCAGATTTATCCAAGTGTAGCGATAACAAGCATTTTAATTAGTGAGAGTATAATATCCCCGATTTCACTGTAGCGATTAAGTATAGAATCATGTAATTTGTAGAACCAAATGAAAAGAAAGCATTTTATATTAAAATAGAACAGGGACATGCAGACAACTGACTTAGTATCTTATCTAGCTGGTATCACTTCGCAGCAAATACTTTAATTTGCCGATTCCAGGGTGTGAGAGTGTATACTAATGGGGCCATAGTTGTGGATGTTAACCAAGTCTGGAACTACGTGTAGAATCTACATCTCCCATATAATACTAAACAACAGTTGAATCACCTGCTTAAGTTTTGGACACTCTACTTAAAGTTTAAAAAGATCACTTTATAATTTACACATTTCCCTCAAGTTTTTGTGCTTAAATCATATGAAAGGGCCATTTCAGTGTTGCTATCAGTGTTTTTAAGTTCTTAGCTCTCACTCAGATAAATGCATAGAAGTTTCCTTGCGATCTATTGCTTTCCTCCAAGCATATGGAAATCAATCTATAAACTATAAATTCCTGTGTATGAACAAGGAGCCTAAATGATAGTGCCTTAGAATTGGGCTCTTGCAGTTAGTTTTAAAACTGAGGTGATTTCAGAGAATGTGACCTGGTATAGTTCCAGAGGAATGTGACATAATGTTTTACATACAGGATCACCGAAGGTCACATTTGGAAAAATATTCAAGCTTAATTATTCCAGTCTTCCAAAAGAATTTTGAATCCATATGTCCCACATAATTCATGGTTTTCTTCTAGGGTAAGAAACTGAGTATCCTGTGGAGGAATGTCATTTTTTAGTTTTGTTCACATTCTTCTTAATGATTTTTAGTATATTTATATCTCTTATATAGCATAATCCAGAATTATGGATTCAAGAAAATACTTAGGAAGTAGATAACTATAAATTATAATCCTTATTTTCTAAATATAATAATTCTTTAAAAACTGCATAACACTTGGATAGACCATGCAGCTGGTGGAGAGATGGACTTCCCATGCTTAGGTGCTCTCCCATTTTGATTGGATATTTGTTTCAATGTTAGAGTATTTGTGTATATCTCAAGTTTGTCATTTAATACTAATTAGTGGAAGTTTGTTCACTGCCTTTTATTTTTATACTTAATTATGTCATTATTGTGATGTTAGAATATCAAAGCTAGAAAAGGAAGGTAAGGGTATCTGAAAATCTCAGCTCGAGTAAGATATATCTACTTCAGTGTAAAGGACTGAGTGCTATTGCCCACAAATTTATATGTTAAAATCTTCCCTGATGTGAAGGCCTTTGGATGGAGCTTATAAGAAGACTGAATCAGGAAAATAACAAAGCTCATGAGTAGAAATAACATCATTACAAAAGAGAACAATCCTAGAGAGTTCTTTAGGTCACAAGAAGGATACAAGAGCATGGTTCATTGCAACCCAGACAGAGGGCCTTACTAGAATCCAGCTAGCCCAGCATCCTGGTTTCTACTTTGTAGCCCTCCAGACATAAAAGAAACTAATTCTGTTATTTTTGGGGCACTCAGTTGTTGTTGGATTTCCTTTATTCTAGCCCCATGTTGGAATGTCAAAATGTTGTTGGTTGTTTTGCTCTCTACTCTGTTGGGGGGCCTGCCACCCAGCTGCCAAGTTATGACACAGAGGTTTATTCTTAGTTATAAATGCCCAACCTTAGCTTGGATTGTTTCTAGTCAGCTTCTCTTACCTTAAATTATCCCATCTACTTTTTGTCTCTGCTACTTTCCTTTTCTTATTTCTATACATCTTACTTTCACTCCTACTCTGTGACAGGCCATGTGACTGGGTGGCTGGCTCCTAGCATCCTCCTCCCTTTGTTCTCTTGTTCTTCTTTTCCCCTTCCAGATTTCTCCTAGTTATCCTCTCTGCCTGCCAGCCCCTCCTATCCTTTCTCCTGCCTTGCTATTGGCCATTCAGTCATCAGGTGTTTTAGACAGACAAAGAACAGCAGAGTTGAAAAAAATGCAGCATAAACAAAAAGAACACATCTTAAAATCATTTTCTACAACGCATAGTCTATAGTACTTTATTATAACAACTTGAGCTAAAATATTTCTCTAGAGTCATGCATAATGTGGATATGCTTTAGAATGTGCTGTAACTAAACTGAATTTAAACTACGTTCTAAAAAGCGCACGATATTCAAATATAATACTTTGCTTCTTTTACAGTAATATTTTAAATAGTTTTTAAATTATTTATTTATTTATTTATTTATTTTTATTAAAGATTTCTGTCTCTTCCCCACCGTTGTCTCCCCTTTCCCATCCCCCCCAATCAAGTCCCCCTCCCTCGTCAGCCCAAAGAGCAATCAGGGTTCCCTGTGGGATTGAACACCCTGATTCGGAAGAAGTAAATAATTTTTTTTAATCTAAGAGGTTGTTCTTCCTATCTGAGAAGTTAAATGGAGGAGGGCTATGGGAAACACAGGAACTGAAATGTAGTATTTTCTGGAACTTGGATAGTGAGTAAATTCCTTTTAGAAACATAAAAAGTACAGCTTTGATTTATTATTTTATACCTGAAAAGCTGCAGTTTGAGTCAAAGGAAAAGGTTTGCACTTTTTTTATTCTTTTTGCAAGTTTTATTATAAAAGTTATACAGACATTATATCAATGTGTCATAGAGGAGTCTGAATACACCTAGAGACAGATAAAGAAATGGTTATTGACAGAAGCTGGCACATCTTATTTCTCCCACTGAACACTTAAATTGTCCTCTCACAGGAAAGACAGAGATGCTACATATTTGGTGTCCCTATGAGGCAGATATCCACTCGGCATGATGCTTCTTCACCTTTTCTCTAAGTGTCCATCCCAAACAAGGTAACACAAAACAACGAAATCAGCGAGTAATCAATGTGTTTGAAGGTGGCAGTTCATGTCTACCCAGAGCTTCACAAGGTATTATGTTTCAGGCCTGTTTATATAATGTTGATAGTCAAAGTTACCATCTACACAGTGGTCAAAGGAGAAATGACTTTTCTCTTTTCATATTTGCTATCCTGGAATTGAGGCAAGATAACTGATGAGGTGAATGTTCCATTACATAGCTTGCACACTTCGTTATCTGGTAGGCTCAAAGAACATACCCAGGTAAAGAAAATATTGGCTAAGGATTTATAAATGTGCATGCTCTCAGATAAGAGAAAATTAAGCTTTTAATAATAGAAGACAGGTTGAGCAAATGATGAGGCTGAAAAAAATTTAAGTGGTATAAAATGACAATATTAGGAGGATTAAAGTAATAAAGTTCTATGTGTATTATATTTGAGGTACCTATAAATGATTTAAGCAGAGGCAGTAAAAATAAGGTTCTTTTGCATATTATATGTAAAATGCTTTTAAATGATCTAAGTAGAGTTAGTGAGATAGTCAGAAGGCCATTATGAAGATCAGAGAGGCAAGAAAAAGAGAAGCATTTTAATTACTCTACACTTTAGACTATAAACAGCTCGTGGGGTGCAGGAGGTGGTATGTGAGGTTGTCTTTTATTCCAATAACACCACTTATCATATAACCCAGAGGCAACTGCTTAATGAGAAATATTTTAATTAGAATTCAATTAGACTCAAGATACTCATATTTCAAATCCCAAGATTAAAAAATGGTCATAGAAATTAAAAGTGATTCAGAAGAAACTTGTCATTCATTTATTTCTTGGGAACCCACAGGAAACAAACTATCATTTTAGATTGCGTATAATTTCAGTGTTTACAGGTTGGAGGCTTATTTGACAGTGTCTTGATACGGAACGTAGGGAAGACATTAGAATGTGGAGCTCAGTTAGGAGTCATTAGGTCCACTGGACACCCAGTCTTGGGATAAATGGTGTGAACTCACTCTGTCTCAGTTACTTTGTTTCAAGAGTTGTTGCTTCCCTTACACATTTATTGTTGCCATTGTGAAGCTGATGGCCAAGAGGTCTTTACCAGAGCACAGCCAATGCAGGTGTGCAGCTTTGGGATTTCCAGATCTGTTAGCTACATAAACTTATTTAGGAAATAACTTAACCAGGTATTTTGTCATAGAAAGTGGAAAATGACTATTACATTTATGTTTATTCATTTTGTATTTATTAAAAAGATATAGCAAAATGTCAAACTTCTAAAATAAAGCTAATTGGGGGCTCATCAGCTGATGATGAAGGCAAAGTTGATGTGGTATGACTGTCAGGCTTAATAACACAGAGAGATTTGCTGTTAGCATGACAAGGGAAGAATCTAATATTCCAATATGAAGGAGTTTTAGTAGAAAATAAAATTACAGATGGGTTGAGGGCAAGCAACTGCCTTGTAAAGGCTCAGGATTTACTGATGGGGGTCATGCTTAGGAAATCTTTCACAAGGTTGAATCTTGGGAAAGAATGGAAGCCAAACCGAGAGTGATGAAAAAAAGTCCATGAAAATGTGTGTAGGATATATGCCAAGCATACACTAAATAAAGAATTTCATCAAAGACTGGACACTCAAGTGTCAAATGGATGTCCTATTTGAAGAAGATTTTTTCTTCTATAAGTTTGTCTCTTAGCATGCACATAATACGTTTAAAATAAAGAATAATTGCAACCAATAAATGTTTTGTCTTACCACTGGGAGAAAAAGTATTCTATGTACAAAGAAAAAAATGAACTAAGTTCTGTAATGGAAAGAGATGCTGGAATGGCACTTGTGTAGAGATGACTTCCTGAAGCCTGAGGATTGACTGCAACGACATTCCACAGTAAACCCAAAACCTCCCCAAAGCGAAAGACAGAGCTTTTAGAGAAAGAAAGCAAAATGTGCATAGAAACAAACCAGCTAACATCAGAGAGAGAGAGAGAGAGAGAGAGATTCAAAACAGAAGGAACCAGATGCATGTGTTTGCTCAAGACTACAATCACAGAACTCTAGAGGCTGAGACAGGTGGCTTGCCATGAGTTCCAAGCAGCCGGAGAAACATTCTGAGTTCTCGACCTGCTTAACCTACGAAGTGAGACTCTTCCTCAGACAGACTGATACACAGACAAGTAAAATAAAACCAAGAACAATAATAAAAATAAAGGCTTCAAACCCCATTTTGAGGTTTTTCTCTTGCTCCCAAAATGTCTACCATTCCTAATATCTTCAAAATGAAATCCAATCTTTGAATTGCTTTTGATACCCTGAATATTTTGAATAAATCTTTCAGGCTAAATATTAGTCTATGCACCCACTAGGCTGCTCATACTTCTACTAGCCCGCAAACAGACAAATGTAAACCAAACAAAATTGCTTAAACTTGGTTAAACTGCTTGACTTCCCAACACACTCCTGTCTGGAGTCCTCCCTCCCCATCCTGCTTCCTCACGTGTCAAGTAAAATGCAAAGAACAAACTCAAATAATCCTTTGTCCTTGAAACACCCTTCTCTAGTAGAAAAGGTGTTTGTTTTCCTCTCTCTATGTGTGCTCCCTCAGACCTTTTGTCTCATGCTCTCAGGAGAAACCTTAGACTCTAATTGTCTGTGCGTGCCTTATATCTCTCTCTAGCCAGATAGGAATTCTCTTGACAACTGCAGGCAAATCCTCTTTGTTTATGATTTCCAGACCCATTCTTAGAATGGCAACTTACACATGACTGATTATTGAAAAGATGCTTCGGAACATTATCTCAGGCAACATTTTAATCTGTTGCATGCAGATGAAAATACTTTAGTGGATTATTTCTCCTAAAGTAACTCTCAAGTTGAGGTGCCAAGAATTACAGAGAAGTTTGTGGAGATTCACCAAGGCTGCTATTTTCTGCTCACACCAGGCCTGAGTAGAGAATGCATGACATGCAGGAGTCTGAAAACAAGTTTGCTCCTCGGGAGAATTCATGCAGATGGAGACCTTACATGTAGAATGAAGGGCTTTCGCCCAATGCATCCCAGAAACTTAATTGTCCTTCGCAGAAGCTGCTCTCCTTTGGGCAAAACAACTTTCTAGAAGTTGGTAAATCCGGTAGGATCTGTTTCCCAAACCCCTTGATAGAGTGCTACATAGTGCCTGGTGACTACTTCTCCCCAAGGGAATAAGAGCGAAGCATCTTGTATCTTTTCCAGGCCACAGAATGCAAGAAGTGGTATGGATGAAGATGGAGTTCTTCATCCACAATAAGCACAACACCTTTCATGGCAACCTCAAACTTCTACCCCCCCATGAAAGTCTACTTGATCTTTTATACATGAAAAATAGACTTCAATTGGACTAGCTAGTACATATTTGGGATTTTGGAATATAGTAAATAGTGTTAGTATAAATAGTATATTCAGTTTTCAAGAGCTAAAAGAGAATTATTCAAACGAACAGGGTTAGATTTTTATAATCCTTTTCTATTAACTAGATAAAACAATAATCTTAAATCAAAACCTGTGAATTAATAATGCTTAAATGTTCATGGGAAAATCTACCAATGGAAACATTTCCCGCTGTTTGAATTCTACCTTTAATGCAGGCTCATCATCAAAAAACATAATCAACATTTCATTTATAGATTAGGATTTTAATCTATTATAATAATAATTTATAGTATATTCTTCACTTATGTGACACTTAATGGAATTATGAACTAAAGAGGGAAAAAAGGTCTGAAAATAAACTAAACATTAATTCCTCAAAATGTAAAAGCAACAAAGAAAGAATAAAATAAGGCTAAATTCTAATTAAAAGCCCCCCCCCCTCACTGAACTGGTATCCCATGAATGGCAAGAGAATTATTCTGAAACAGTGTTCAGTTTCTTAACTCTGTTAGCTGACCTTATAAGTCGAAGCATCCTAAAATTCAAATAGCTGACGGTTTGTAAGTTCCTCCCTAATTTGAATCTCCTCCTTTTCCTCTAATTCATGAAGCATTTCATGATGCAGTCATAACAAACAAGAGACTCTCCATTTCCCAATGCACATATCATGCGTGATTGGATCAAATATCATTTATAATGTTATTGGCTTCTACCGGAGCTATTATTACTCCCTTTTGTCAGAAAAGTGTTGAATTTTCCCAAGCAGAAATAAGTCTTGTAGTTCTTCATTTGCATTTTAGAAGCCTCATTTCCAGGCATTTACTCTTTGTAAGTAAACAGATGGATTTTAAATATTAAAAACCCATTTGGTATGACTGAAAACTTAACCGCCTACATTCCCCCATTACAGAATCTTTGGGTGTGAAATTGAAAAGTAAATTATACTATGTTCAGTCTGAACAGAGTTCATCGAGAGCTTTGTCTTTGTTAAATTGATGGAGGAGGGTTATTTATGGACAAGAACTACAAAAGGAACTGCTGGCCGGCTGGAGCCCAACTCTGAAGGATGAAGAGGTAACTGGTTTCAAAAGGATATATCTTAGACACGACATTTCTCACACACTAATGAATATGCCACAGACAAATAAAGATAACAATTGTGAAAATGAAATTGCAAATCGCTTTCATGAGGGTCCCCAGATTTTCCCATTTGTCCACAATTCCACCTGCTAAAGTGGCCACCTGCTGCCCTTCCATTAAAAGTTTGCTTAAAAGCTTTTGGCAGGAAGCTAGCCAATTCTGATGCTTTATCACCTTAGTAGAAAGCTGGCAACAGACAACTGGATCATAATATTTTCCCATGAGCCAACTGCTTTGTCACAAAACGGAAGCAAGGGAGTTGAAGTAGAGGAGAAAAAGCAACCAGGGCTGAGGCATGTTTTGAACAAAATCCCTTTTTTGTGCACAGATGCATTAACAAGTGTCGGAGAAGACAGTCCCAGGTCTCTGTTGCTATTTGGCTTATGGGGAGAGTTGATTGCTCTGTGAGCCTGTAAACACTTCCTCTGGAGTACACAAGGTAAAATTGGCCCATTTTGTTCATTCCTAGAGAAGTAACCCCCCCCCAAAAAAACGGGGGGGGGGCGAGGGAGGGAAGGCAAGGGAAAGGAAGAGGGAGAGAAATACACTATTACACAGATTCATTCACAGTTAATAGAACCACACACAGCAATGTGCTATGATATCCATTTAAAAATGACTTAAAATTATTTAGAAAACATAGCAAGGGATATAAGGAAATATTTGATGTTGTAAACTTCTAGAATCAGTTTTAAGTTTAAAGGCAACAGAATTTAGATTTGAAAATAAACAGTAGTTTTTCCATTGGTACTTAGCAATAGTCTTCCTAGTGGGAAAAAGAACAGTTGTGATGTTTGATTTTTCTGTGGGTTGCCTAGTTTTGTTTTGTTTTGTTTTGTTTTTTTTTTTTTTTACCTTTTCTAGTCTCTATGTCTTGGCCCTGATGTCTATTTGGTGGTTATGGAGTATCTGATAGATTCTGGGGACTTTGCCTTTGCTTCATATGTCCTAAGAAGTCACCATATAGCAACAAAACATTTTAACATTCAAATAGATATTTGAAACTAGAAACACCAATTTCTTTCATTTTTAAGTGTCATTAAAATTTACTTAAGTGTATTTATATGAAACTATGTATTTCTAAAGTAACACCCTTTCTAGGGTTCAGAACTCAAATAATGTTGTCTCTGTTGACCTTGATAATTAGAAGGAAGAGATCTATTTTCCTATCATGTTAGAGGAACATTATTATACATTAATACAAATCGAAGTGAAACACATGTGTGACTTTATATTTAGAAATAGGAATTTTATGATATTTCTTGAAATTAGTGATTTGTCCTGTACGCTTGCCAATTTGATAAGCTATGTAAACATATTTCAAAATTGTCTACTATTGACTAATCAATAGTACATATTTTAAATCATGTACATGGACTACATTGTTTAATTAGAAGTAACGCCATTGAGCTCCGTCTGCTCCTTGCCAAAGCTGTCAGCGCAGGAGTGGGTGGGCCAGCCCCCGGAGTGGTGAGCATGGGCGACCTGTCTTCATTACCAATCTGTTTTATGGCAGCATGGGCAGGAGAGGGTTGAGCACACCCCCACCCCCTCATCAATGCCTGGGGCAGGTGTTGAGGACTGGCCCTATAGTCCTAAGAGCAAGAAAAGCAACCCTATTAGCGCAGGTGTGGGTGAGCGGGCCCAAAGTTGCTGGTGAGCTGTCCCGAAGCTGTAAACAAGGGAGAACAGTCCCCATTTCTTATCTGGCAGACCAGTCCGTTAGCTGCCCAGGCCCAGACCCAGGGTTAAGACTTTGCTTTTCCCAACATCCACCCCATCCATGACCTGTTGGAGCACGTGAAGAAGCTGACCCACAGATTCAAAGCGGCAGGATCTCCAAAATACAGGACAACAACAGGATACCAGGAAGAGTAGCAGTGAGGGCCTAGCATGGATAGTGTAGAAGAAACCCGAGGCCTCAAACCAGACCAATGACTCTTCACAATGAACACTTGCAAGTAAAGATGTATGGATAAAAGAGTTTACTGCATGACTCACTGTGTCACACTACAGTTTCCATTAGATTTTAAATTTTTCCCTTTTTAAAGTTTTTTTCTTTTCTTCTCTTAAATTTTGTTTTATTGGAGGTGGCTGCAGAGATGGCGAGGGAATACAAAGGGATGGGGAATAGGATCAAGACACATAATATAGAAGACACATAACAAATAAAAAATGCCTTTTCTAATTCATACTTCACTAATCGTTTTAAAATGCCTTTTTACGTCAGGCATGTTTCTCGCACTGTTTCATCATGAGAGTACTGTCTGATGTCATCTTCAATTTCCCAAATGGCGACAAATGTACATTAGTTGTTTAGGAAATTGCACAGGCAGGATTCACATGCTATGCTATCACCCGCAATTCTTCTAAAGCCTATTCCATTAAGTATTGTTGTGTGTGTGTGTGATGAATGTATATGTTTGCCCAGGTGTGCTCTGATATGTGTGATGTATGTGTGTACCCAGGCGTGCTCTGATGTGTGTGATGT
>JABTXL010006712.1:31211895-31250469 GCA_025134845.1 Neodon shergylaensis
ATGTGTGTGATATGTATGGGCCCAGGTGTGCTCTGATGTGTGTGATGCATGTGTTTGCCCATGTGTGCTCTGATGTGTGTGATGTATATATGGGCACAGGTGTGCTCTGATGTGTGTGATGCATGTGTTTGCCCATGTGTGCTCTGATGTGTGTGATGTATATATGGGCACAGGTGTGCTCTGATGTGTGTGATGTATATATGGGCACAGGTGTGCTCTGATGTGTGTGATGCATGTGTTTGCCCATGTGTGCTCTGATGTGTGTGATGTATATATGGGCACAGGTATGCTCTGATGTGTGTGATGTATATATGGGCACAGGTATGCTCTGATGTGTGATGTCTGTGTGGGCACAGGTGTGCTCTGATGTGTGTGATGTATATATGGGCACAGGTGTGCTCTGATGTGTGATGTCTGTGTGGGCACAGGTGTGCTCTGATGTGTGATGTCTGTGTGGGCACAGGTGTGCTGTGATGTGTGAATGGAAGCCAGCGAACAGTGCTGGGGAGATTTATTTTTCTCTCCCTTCCCCGGTAGATGGGCTCTAGGAATTGAATGAGCCTTCAGGCTTTCGAGACAAACTCTTCCTTCACCTGCTGAGCCACGTGCCATGCGACCCCTGGGAATCTACTCCTACACATGTGCATAGCAGTTGCTTTCCCAGCTTACCCTGCAGCAGTTATTTGTGATTTCTACGTCAGGATCACCTACTTCCTTGCTTTCTGAGGTTTGTCTTAGAGGACTGTGGACAAAATTATTCCCAGCAGAGATGAATACGGTTTTTGCTCTAGTGGTCACTCTTAGACATCCATAACCAGCCGTGGTTGTGTGGTTTTGGCTGCTGGAGAGCAGAGTGAAGCTTGTATGTGGATGTGGACCCGTGTAGGTGTTTGTGTATGAATATGCACAGGTTCACACACATTCGGACACATGTGTCCTCATCACTTAGACACACAATTGTTAGTATTCAGGCATCTGTACTAGCCTGCTCTTGGGGTTCTGACAGGCTATGTCATCAGTTGTAGCCAGCAAGAGCACCTCCCATCTCTCTCTCTCTCTCCGTCTCTGTCTGTCTGTCTGTGTGTCTGCCTCTTTCTTCTCTGCTACTGTTCCTGTCTCCAGAGGCCAGTATCTTCTCTCCTCTACCCCCTTTTTCCATTCTGTTTAAAACCCTCTATGTGAGTTCTGTCACATGGCGTCATTCTCTCTTTTGCCACTTTTTTTTAAAATTACAACAACAATGATCTTAAAGTGTTTTTATTGATAGCTTGAAGGAAGTCTTATTAGAGGTGAGCCTGGAAAAATTAAATAAAAATCTTGAGTTGTGAGGGGAGTCGACACTTTGTTTAGGAAATGTAAGTACATGTGAGCAACGATGAACGATGAAAAGGTAGATTGTAGGGCGGGGGTTGTTAGAAGACATGCTGTAGACAGCCAGGCTTGCAAATCCAAGAAGTTTGATCATATTCCAAAGGAAGAGGGGGGCATGATTTTGTTTTGTTTTTGTTATTTTTTGAGATGGGGTTTCTCTGTGCAACCTTTGGAGCCTGTCCTGGAACTCAATGATTCTACATGATACAGCAAAGAGTGGCATGATTAGATTGTGTAAAAAAAAAAAAAAACAACGACTCCTCTAACAATATGGCCAAGGATGGACAGGAGGAAAATAAAACTGGAGACAGACAACTCATCGAATGGATGCAGAGTAAAACACAACTTTCAGGAGTAATGACCTGGTCCATTTGATATTCTTTGTAGATGTGTCGGGGCAGGTGCTATTCACTTGCTCATCTATCCACCTTCCTGTGTATTGTACAAAGGAAGGTCCAATATTCTCCATCACTTAAGGTTCTTGTGAAAACTGGAATCATAAAGGTTTTCTATATGCTTTTCTTAAAATATAGATGTTTCCATATATACAGCTGAGTATACATTCTTACCAACCTGTTTCATAACCTCAAAAATCTATGGACACTATGAAAAATTTTAAGACCGCAAGCTACAATCTCCCGGTGCTTAAAAATTAACACATACGTTCCTGTACTTTTGTACTTTCCTGTAACTTTTTTATTAATGATTTTGCTAATTTTCCCACAAAGTTTTGTGAAGTCCATTCTCCACAACCAAAGGTAAACTTAGGAACAAGGGATCAGGAGGCACTTTTAGGCTAAGTCTTGCTCCTCTCCCTAAGGTGGAAGCCTATTTGTACACCAGGAGGGCAAATTTGCTTTCATGCTCAAGGACTGTCTGTTATTAAAATCATAAATCACAAAGCATTCTGCAGAACAGCAAATGCTATAAATATTATTTCAAAACAATCATTAAAACTTAATAACACATTTGTCTTGTGTGTGCCAATAATTTAGAATGAATTTAAAAGTCAGAAGATACATTCATGCCAGTCTCATTGGTCAATTCACAATTCTCTGCACCAAATGGAGTTCTCCTCACCTTTTGTTTTTCATTTCTTAGTCCCCTGCCACTGCTTTAAACATCTTCCTAAAAATCCCGAAAATCATGCTCTAATGACTTCATCAAGAAATGGACTACTCTTTTTCTGAACCCCCTGAGCAACTGTTGTCTTTAAATATTCATTTTTCAACAAATCATAAGGTGTCTGGAATACCTTTCCCCTTTTGGTCTTGGAGTGTTAGATCTAGAAATAGCAGCAGCGATTGTCACCACTCTGGATTTTACATTTTGCAATTAGTTGTGGTAGCTATGATGCAAAAGTGTTTCTGAGAGCTTGAAAGGGAGGTAGTGCTACCTCCTTTACAGATAAAATCACACCAATTTATTAATTAATCCATCCAGTAAGAGACATTGAGGATATTGTTGATAGGGAAATTTTTCATTTTCCAAGGTTTTAAAGTCTATTTGGAGACAGAGATGATGAAGATTTTTAAGTCTCTTTGAAACATAAAATAAATCATAAGTATAATAAATAAAGTTTAATCCACTCACTTATTAGAAGCCTTTAGGGGGATTGTTTATTAATTTGTATGTATATATTGCTGTCTAACTTATGAATTATCTTTAAATCCGTAAGTTCTATGGATGTTTTTAAGCACCTCCCCTGCTGACTTGTTCCCAGTGCTGCAGGCAGAGTAGTTTTGTATTTTCATTTTCCACGTAAGTGCCCTCTTTTAACTAAGTACACACTCAGTCTATTTTGTAGCATCTTTTAAACATTAAATTTTGAGATTTTTGTGGCTTCAGTCTATGGTAAGGGAAGCGATACTAGTGAGATAGGAAGGTTATTCGGAGGGCTTAATATCACCTATCAGTCATAAAAGTAGTACAGATGGAAACACTTCATTTAACGCTACATCAGAATTAAAGTGATAAAGACCTTACAATTATATTTTGATTAAAGGGTCAGAAAACAGAAATGAGGAAAACTGAAGGAAGAACTGTCTTTGTCTAATTTTCCCTTAAACTAGGAACTTGTGCCCCAGCTACTCACTGATAGCTGGAGGACAATGTTTAACATATTTTGTTTTTCAAAAATCTAGAATTAAGTTGACACCATGACAGGAACCATCACAATGTAACCCATAATAATGAAGCTCAGTCTTTCCCGATCCAGATCTGGTCCAAGGACTACGTCTTCCTAAGTTCTAAGAATAGGCAGCTATTGCTTGTTTTCTAGGATGCAGTGAGATGGGATTCTGGAGTCTATGAAGTGAAAACACTTTCTTATTTTGTTTCTAGAGTAAATACCAGAGCAGGCAGGAAGGGTGAGTCTCAGAGGGAAGAAAAGTAGTGTATGGAGAAGAGCCTAGCATGATGCTGAGCTACATGGTGTCTTCCTGATTCTGCCTTCTTTCTCCCAGCATTCAGTTTAGTTTTATCCACTTAGTTCTACTCTACCCTACCACGGGCCAAGACAGATTCTGTATTCATTAACAAATAAAAGCAGAAAAACTTCCCATACCACTTGGGCACAGAGATGAGATAAGACAGGAATGTGCAAAGAGAAGTATAACCAAAACAATGCAAGAGAATAGGACTGGGTAATAGAAGAAATGGGAAGAGAAGTTGATAGATTTTGAGACTATCTGTGTATTGATGGTAGTGCTGGCTTGGGAAGAACCAGGGTGGCTGTCTCAATGAAGACAGTGACTGTGCTGAGAAAATATAGTTCAGAGAACTTTGTGAAAGCTTATGAGGATCAGAATGTATCTGAAGATATAGAGAATTCAGTACTCAGGAAGGTGTAAGATGACTGATAAGGAAGGATAAGCCTGGTACCCAGATGTGTTCTGGGTGGTAGGACACGTAAGAAAAATGGCAATCGTGCATTATGTGATGTGCTTGCTTTATGAAGCATCTATTTTCTTTATCTTAGTTCATAGCTTTTTTATTTATATTTTAATGTCAATTTATGCTATCTTGTTATGATTCATGACTTTCTATTAGTACTAAGTCCTTGGTTTAAAGTCATGTTGTATATACCCAATCAGGAAATAACTTAACTTTTGGGTTGTTTTCAAGTGATAAACATACATCCCTTTAAAAAAATGTCTGGGTTTGGGGGGAAGTACTTCAAGTGCAATGGCCTGGGTTTGCACACTTGTGATTCCAATTCTGGGGAGGTCAAACAGGATGGTTCTTGGCACTTAATGGTCAGTTTGCCTAGCCAACTTTGAGCAGGGAGAGATTTACTCAGGAAAAAAAAGGTGGGCAGTAGGACAGTACCCAAAGAATAATATCTGAAGCTTGTTTATGGCTTCTGCATACCACATGTGCACATATAACTATATATACACATTTATATATCCCCTACATAAACATGTAAATCTGCACATATAACTGTGTACATTTATATACATAAAGTCCAGTGAATGATGCAAATATGGGGAAATATGCAGTTATACATTCTTCTATGATGGTTTCTAGCAGCAAAGGAGTTGATGACCTAAAATACCAAGAGCCAGTGAAACATGTGATACCATCCATAGAAGAGAAAGTGTGTATTTTTGTGTGTGCTTAGACAGTTTTTCTTCAGGACCACTGACTCCCCAGTAACCACACAGAGACTTATTATTAATTATAAATTTTCTGTCAATAGCTTAGGCATATTACTAACTAGCTCTTACAATTTAGATTAATTCAAACTTCTTATCTATACTCTGCTACATGGTAGAACCTATTTTCAACACTACATCTTCATCTCCTGCTTCCTCTACATCTAGCTGGCAACCCCATGACTCCATCCTTCTTCCTAGCCTCCTTTCAGTTTGGCTCTTCTGCCTAACCTCTTCCTGCCTAGCTACTGGCCAATCAACCTTTCATAAAGTCAATCAAAAGTCACCTTGACAAAGACATAGCTTCACAGAGAACAAAATGATTATTCCATAACATTTCCTGCTGTGCATTTTGCATGTTTTTTTAGTTCTATTGAGTTATATCTAATTGACTATTGACTTGTTAATTTGGTTTTTAATGTCAGTTCTTTGAGTTTTAAAATGAAAGTTATTTTACTGCATTCAAATGCTATCTCATTACATTTCTAGCTTCTCAAAGTCTAATTATATTTCTTTAAACATGTGATCTGTCTATTATCATGTACTCAATCTGATAATTCCATATTTCTGGGTCTAATTTGTGATTTTTATACATAGATATCTGCTTTCTGAGCATGCTGAGTAATTTTATATTATGAGAAAAGTTCCTTGGATACATCTGTGAGGTTCCTTTGAGGCATTTGATTAATTGTATTTGCTTGGGATACAATTTGTTTATGCCTGCCAGCTTCCTTGATATTCTATTATCCTGCGGTGTTATATTACAATGCTAATATTTTGACCTGGGATTTTAAAAGAGTCTATATTCCTTTCTCTGGACTTGAGTTAGGAATTAACAGAAGTAATATATCATTCTACTTTCTAGTCTTTCAGCTAATGTTGAGAAACTAAAGCTTGTTTTTATGGTGGACTCAACTCTCTTCCTTTCTTCCTTGTTATCTCTCTCATTGCTTAATCATAGAAGTAATTGTTCAAGGGTGTTAGGATTGCATATTATTTTCTTTAAATATATATGTTTGAGAGTCTTAGTCCAAGTTTTGCAATTTCTTCCAGCTTTTCTATGTCTATTGAAGATGCAGATTTAAGTCAGTGACTCCTAACTAACGGTGCTATTTTCTTTTTTTGTTAGAGAAAACTTGAAAATTTAGGGTCAATTTGGTAACTAAGGAGTGCTCTTAGCTTTGAAATGAGTGTCTCTGGAGAAACACTATCCTGAACTTTGGACTAGCCCACTATAATGGACATATGTGATGTGGGATGTCCTTCTGTATATGGGTTGCTTTTATTGGCTACTGAATAAAACTGTTCTGGCTAATATCTTAACAGATTACAGCCAGGTAGGAAATCCAATGGGATAGAAAGAGAGAGAGAAAATAGGCAGAGTCAGGGAGACACCATGTAGCTGCCGAAGCAGATCAACGTGAGACCGTTACCAGTAGGCCACAGCCTTGTGCTGATACACAGATTAATAGAAATGGGTTAATTTAAGATGTAAGTGTTAGTTAATAAGAAGCTTGAGCTAATAGGCCAAAAACCGTTATAATTAATATTGTTTCTATGTGATTATTTGGGTCTGGGCAGCCTCCATTTACACATGTGTCCTTGAGACGAACTATGTCTAGAACCAGCTGTTTTACTCTATAACGGGTTTACTTTATTATCAGTCGTGACACAGTCACACACTCACACACCCTTACATAATACGATTTTTGCTTGAGTATTTTAAGCATTCTTTACCAGCACAGTGTTTTCTAAATCTTTCTCATACTTTGTCACCAGGGGTAAACACAAAACGAAATTTGTTAAGTAGGAAAAATTAGAATATATATTGAGATTACATTATGAAACATTTCCTAGAGAAAATAGGCAAACACATAAAATGTATAAGTTTCTACTAAATGAAAAAAAAAAGAGACCAGTCAAAATTCTTTACCTCACAAGTCAATGTAGGATGGAGGTCTCCAAAGAAGCTACATCTCTGTCATAGACCCAGTGTCTGCTTAGTCTGTTGCCTAAGATGTTATGAGTATGGAGACAAGGAATACAAAAAGCTGAAAGCCCCGTCATTTGGCTTAACTTAGTCTTTTCATAAACTATTCTCTTAGCTTTATATCCGAGTGCTGTGATTACCTACACCAGACATGCACAAAATCAAGCCAGTCGATATTCTAGTATGAATTATGTTCCCGCTCCTAGTTGAGGCATTACTGTGAGTTGGTGAATTCTGGGGTAGGATGCAGTTTTCTTCAATGTGACACTGGTAAGTCAACTCAACCATATTCCAGCAGAGCCCACCCCCACCATGAATACATGGGCAGCACAGATTGGACTTAGAGGATTATTTGTAGATATTAGAAAAAGAGGAGAGGTAGTTGGGAAGGGTGGGAACATGGGGGTGGATTTTGGAGGAGTTAGGGAGAAGTGTTAGGGGAGACTAATAAAAATACATTGTATACTGTCTGAAATTCCCAAAGAATTAATAAGAACATTACATTTTAAAAAGACTTTGGGCAAGACTAACCTTAGATATCAGAAATGTGCTGAAAATACTTATTTCTTTAGAGGGCTATGATTTAGTAGTGGTATCGAAATATTTACTTTTATAAATAAATAATCATTAGCAATAAAATCATTTTTAGATTCCAACAATAAATCATTTTTATTTTCTTTATAAAACAAGCAATAAGCCACTCTGTGACATAGATAATTTTAACTTTATATGCTATTTAGGGCAGGAAATTTCTTTCACTAACGTTGCCTGTCTCACTTTCAGTTTTAGTTTATTCTGGAAATTTCAAAAGCATATTATATGTGAGGGTCCTTCAGAAAGTCTAAAAGTCCACAGAATTGCTAGACAAGTTTATTCTTATCCCTGGTATCTCAAGTCTACTTTTTCTTTTCTTTTGACTCAAAGCATGTTCCTCTGCCTGTGATGGGCTAGTCTTATGAGTTCATGCCTGCTGTTATCAGTGTTACTTTGGGGAGGATGGGGAGTTAATTTTCCATGTGTCAATACTAATTAAGAAATTCTCTGTCTGAAAATTTTTTGATGATTAGGGATAATTTGAAGGTTGGTGAGGAGGAAATATTTTTTGAGTATTCACATGTTCTCAAGATATTGTGAGCAGGGAGGGAGCCCTGGTAGATTGCAGAGGTAGCCTGTTTCTGTTTTAGACACATGGTTAGCAGCAAGCTACCACCTAATGAGGCATCTATAGGAGCCTGGGCAAACAGCCACTTTGAGAAACAGCCCCAGGAGGGTGAAGTTAACAAACTAAGGAACAATCTGCTAGATAGCACACAGCTGGAAACAAGACAGAGGCAGAGCAGATTACAAAAGTGAGCTGTGGAAAAGAATGGGATCTTTTAGCATAGAGAACGTGTTCAATATATAGATGTTCTAATATAGAACAACTTTCTGAACATATAAATAAATTGCTATAAAGCAAATTGTCATCTTACAACCGAAGACATTTTTTGGGGGAGAACAAACCAATAAGTAATTTTACAGTGTGGATTTTAAGTCCTTGTTATAGAGTTTTATGATTCCCTTGTTTATTCTCATAAACCTATTTTTAATTCTTTTTTATGTTTGACTGCTTTGCACTATTCTTGAGTCATTTATATATTTTAATATGGTGCTATTTCTCTATTTGTTTGGGTACACATACACTCATATTACAGAGCTAGTTCTTCAAGGTGACCCAGGAGAACAAGTTTATTAAAATTGTATTGCTGTATGAGCAATTTCTTACAAAGACCAGAAAGGCAAGCATTTCTAGAGTGGTGGTCCTCTCAGGTTCTGCCCAGGAAGTGAAAACACCTGGAGACGGATTGACAGGGCCAATTCCAGTGACTGACAGATTGTGATACACAATGATCTCTGGTCATCTCAAGGTTTTCTGTGAAGCCTGACCCTTTACCTGTATGTCCCAATAGAACGCAACTTCTGACCTCCAAAACCCATACTGACGATCAAAGAATTTCAATTTTGTGTGAAAATACCTTATCCACATTTCGCTGTGTTGGGGACATCCCTAAACTTCTCCCCAAAATCTGTAGGAGAAAAAAAATCTACTAAATGTAACGGGTCCATACTAGGCTCAGGAAGTATTTTCTACTGCAAGGAAAAAAACTTACTGAAAAAAAAGTATCCTTTACATTCAGTGGTTTGTGTTCTGTAGTTTATTTCATCTCCTGAACACACTGGAGAGCAGGGGGGTTAGCTGGCCTTTAGCAGAAAAAGAGACAACTCAGAGAAGCCAAGCATTCCACTCGTGATCATGTAGGCTAACAAATATCAGATACAGGATTTCAAACAGTCCTTCGTGTCTGAACATTGTCTCCACATGTCTGTTGATGGGTGTGTGTGTAGAGAGAGTATTGTTCTTAGCAAAACCTCAGTCATTTTACCACTAATGACTTGGGAGCCAGATGCTGGCGTGAAAGCCGGATAGCTCAGAGAGGCAGAGAAAGCATTTAGCTGAACTTCCTCCTCTGCCATTGTCCCAGAAGCCTCTCCTCTCATTTACTGTCTCAAACAAACCTCCTCAAACTCAATATCCCTTCCCTCTAGCCAGTCTCCTGACTCTTTCTTATCCCCCTCTTCTTTCTTCTTCTTCTTTTTTAAAAAAATAACCTTACAATCACTTCCTGTCAACTGGTTTCTTGCTCTGCCTCTTGACCCGTGGTTGATTTTATTTAAATCCTGTTTGTAATGTCCAAGCAGAAAACTCTTGGATTAAGCTTTGATTAAGGTGTGTGCTAGGGCTGAGTTACACTGCAAGTAGAAACAGGTTTTTCCAGTAAATAACACAATTTCAGGGTGCACAGTATGATCAAATATCCTGCAACAAAAGAACATTTTAGTCCTGAGCTCATTTTGTTATAATCCTTTTCCTATCCTTCCCTTGTTTACACTAGAAGGTTTTTTATATATCATAGCTTATACAAAACGTCTGGAACAACATGCAACATCAATAAAGCTCTGTGTGAATATGCCCACACCTTTGTAAAGAAGGGACTAAGACTGACCCACAAGGTGCTTCATCACGCCACACTCTGAGAGTTTTGCCCCCTGTTAGCATGGGGCCATGGTTCAGAGAATCAGTGCCTATGTACCCTAGTCACCGTCCCCTTAACACAGTGAAAGATAGAGTGGACATTCTAGAATGATTTGAGGTAGCTTCAGGGAGAACGAAAAGCATATTCAGGAAGGCAGAAGTGGAAAATGAAGACATTGAGACAGGAAATGTGTTGTGACTGTGAAGAGTGATAGAACTGTGACAACACAGTTGTTCCTCTCTGACTGACTCTGTTCCTCCCTGTCTAGAGATCTTCCAACATAGAAAGTCCAAACCAGCTAGCAAAATGAATGAGGAAGATTATTTAATTTATATTTAATATTTAAAAGAAACCAAGAAAATTGACATTTATAATTTAGAAGGTTAAGATTTTATGTCACAGAAGAGATTATTTGTGACCTACATTGATTACCAATATCACCTATGTACAATGAACAAATTCAATCAGTCCTAATTGAACTCATTCATTTCTGGTAGTAATTGGTCAGTCAGAAAACACTATATGACAAAAACCTTTTATCCACGAGCATTCTAGTAAGACAACAGCAAATTCAGAATAATAGAAAATGCCACGGAGGTCAACAAACACTACAGAATAAAACCTCATAAAGAATGACTCCAAGTCCAGAGCATACACGTTTGAGAAAAAAAAATCTCACCAGGAACCCCGAGAGTCTTTGATAAGCACCACTCCTCAGCCCCAGCAACACAAAGGGGAGAGTTTGCTCATGTTGTCGGTGTGATAAAAATAGCAATCGGGGTTGGAAAAGAAAACGACTTGTTGGGAAGCTTCTCTAAAACCAGCTTGGTGAGAACCTGGATTGTGCCCCTCATACTTCTGAGCAACACTTCTGAGTACACACTAAGAGGTAAGATAAAGAGGAGCACAAGAATGTTTGTCAGTAGTAAAGACATTTCTCAGATAATGTCTTTTTTTTTTTTTGGTTTTCCTGTTCAGTGTGTGTCTTTCTGGTTTCTGAAATATTGATAAAAATATTGACTCAAGAGCTGTTAAACCTGTTAAGTCTAGAAGCCAAGAGTTACTCTGGGGGGAAAAACATGGCTACAGATTACATGAAACGTACAGTTGAAATTAGAAGATAGTAAATTCCAGTTTCAAAAATCTGACATACGTTCATTGGGAAGGCTTCAGTTCCAGGTTTCAAACAGTTATTATCGCCAAGATGTAAGATCCTAAGATCAGAGAACTATCATTATCAAAGTTAGAATCCCAAGGAAACCCATCACTACTTTTCCAATTCTCTAAATCCAAAGAACTAACTTAATACACCATTCTCCAGGTGCATATAGGGGTCAATGAACCCTGACACTGTGCAAGTATGTGTGTGCTATGTATGTATGTATAATGTATGTATGTATGTATATATGTATCTATGTGTACATATATGAGTGTTTATATATACACACACACACATTCACATATCTTCAAAATTAGACCTTGTTTTTTGATAATGTGAATGATACATTCTAGAAATGGAGGTGCGATATAAAAAGCTCTATACATCCCTTATGAAATTCAAACAGGGCACACATATTTGGGCCTGTTCTCCCTACTATTCAACTGTAATTCACCTCTGTTGATCTAATTACCCTAACTAAATTTAAACCCTTGAGATATTTTTTTTTTTATAAAAGCTGTTAAGGGTAGATTTTAGGGTTTTCACTTTGTCTTTCTTTTCTTCTTTTCCCTTTTGGTTCTTGGTTTTAGTTGTTAGCTTTCTTTATCGTTATCATAACTGCTCACTAATGTTAGGTTTTTCTTAATTATGTTTGCTTATTAAGGAATCTTCTTTCTGTACTACTAAATTTCCATAAATATGAGGTAATAAGTACCTAATTTCAGAGCCCAATTTTATTATTTTTAATAGCAAGAGGCAGGGTGGAGATAGACAGGTAGATTGAGATTTATATTCTGATAGCTATAGAATTGCACGAATTTCTTCATGTCATTTTATAATCACAGATTCCATTTTTTTTTGTACAAGGTTTAGGGTTATAACTACATTTACAAAATGAATTTAAGGTTTATTTAAAGGTTACATGAGAGATATGCTTTTATTGTTGGTACCTTTCCTCTAATAAATATCCCACAGGTGTTCTCTAAATCAATTTATATTTTAGCTACAACAAGATTACTAGAAGATGAAATACAATTCAAATTGCAAAGACTAAAACAGGTAAACAAATCAGGAAATCTCTCCTCGGAGTCAGTGTTGTATGTTTAACCTAAGGTTACTATATAAACATGAGGAAGGTAATTATGCTAGAAAAGTGCAAGAGATCCTCTTTTATTGACGGAGAGCCTGTGGGTAACTCAACTTGCTTGTACAGATTGCTAGTGGGACACTAATATGTTCAAAGACATTGTGTTAATTACTCACAGAAAGTATTGCTGATCAAGCTGCTTAAGTTGAAGTTTTCCTCAATGCTCAATGCTAATGAGTCCTTGAAGGAGTATAGAAAGGGTTGGTGGGAAGAAGGAGAAAGGATAAATGATATAATTATATTCTAATCTTAAGAATAAAAAAAAAAGTTGTGCACATATTTCAAGTCTCCGGTCACTGTGAACAGTGGGAGTGCTGTTTAAAAGTCTCTGTCCCAGACTCCACAATTTTATCTGAGATACCCAGTCAGGGCAGAACCCTGGAGAGAAACAGATCAAGTCCAAGCATGTGGGAAAGAGTAGCTGAGACTCCTCGCACATCGTTGTGCCACGCAATGCTTTATCGTGACAGATTACCAGAATGTTCCTGTAGCTTTAAAACCTTGGTGAGTGAGGCACTGAGAGGCCGTTGTCTACAGTTAGTAGATATAGGACTTTGTGTCTTTGGACATCTGTTTATGAAAATTAGATGCTCTGCATTTTCTTTCACGAGTAAGAAATGGAAACTTTCATTAGTCTCTAATGACCTTTGCAAATTTTTTTTTTTAAAAATGATTCTTGACCTTGGCAGCTGTCAAAGCAATTAGAACATGGGTATTTCGTGGTTGTTTCACCAGTATATTGTCAACGTAAGGCAGAATAGTGTGATGGATGTTCGTTCATGCAGCATAAGGAAAAGGCCACATTTGCATGGAAATTCAATTTATAATTGTTTTTATTTTTTATTGATGCTTAGTGAATTGGATCTAAAATGAGTCATTTTTTAAAAGGGGGAATGAAAACTGACAGATAATGGAGCTGGGTAAATACCTCTAGTAATTACACGAAGAATTATATCCTCATCTCTATATTGATTCAACGGAGTGAAAACAAAACATGGATTAGCTTCAGTAACTCTAGGATATTTACCAAATATAGTAGGAAAGATTTATGTGTTCAAACTGGTTTTACTCGAAAACCAGAGTAAGTGTAAAACTCAATTGGGAAGATTCAGTTTGAGAAATACAAGACTCAATAATCAGGGTGAAACTATAAGGACAATATGCTCTGACCTTTGCAAGGTTTGTGATACTATAATTATGTTATACCTATCATAAAGAATGGAAACAGTCAAAATAATGGATGTGAAGTTTTCAGGTGGAAAAATTGGAATGGCCTCAGGAACAAGAGAGTGAAAGGAGAGAAAACTAGAGTTTATTTTGAATATAATATTATATTTTGAATAGTAGGAACCTAAATTGCATAGAAACAAGAGCACAGGAGGGTTTGGAGGTCAGATATAAAGATGCTTTTTAGAACTTTGTTTAGAAAACCA
Organism: Neodon shergylaensis; assembly: GCA_025134845.1. Lineage (NCBI taxonomy): Eukaryota > Metazoa > Chordata > Mammalia > Rodentia > Cricetidae > Neodon > Neodon shergylaensis. The sequence continues at coordinate 31,225,729 of JABTXL010006712.1, forward strand.
GAGAATCTTTATAGAGTTAGGCGAGATATCAATAGCAGCAGGTGAGCAGGCAGAGCTTGGAATCAGGTTTGAGGTTTCCATATATTAATATATTTGCTTTATGACTTTACATATAAATTCATAGTATTCGTGACAGTGTGCAAGGCTTGTGAAAGCCCAAGAAAAACTAAATCCCAGCATGAAGAGAAGTGGGCACAAAGTCCTACCTCTAATGGAGGAGCTATTGGCAATTGGTAGCTGCTGAGAGAGACTCAGTTTTCAATAGGAGTGTAGCTCCTGGTAAGCTGACCAAGATTGGCTGTAGGGCTATATATCCAAAAAGATTTAGGCAGCATCAATTTGTTTTGACGGTTTGGGAGGAGCACATTGAGTAGGTAAAGAATGGGGAAGGATCTAGAAAAAGCTGAAGGAGAAAAACTGAATATGATCAAAACACACTGTACAGAATTCTTAAAATATGAACAATACTATTTTTAAAAACAGGACATTACACTTCCTATTTAAGAAATTTAAGAAATGAGTTAAAACTCATGATCCTAAAAATTTTCCAGGTAGAGAGTGTTAGTGTTCCTAATAGTAACAAGGCATTAAATAAAACAAAGGACATATATATGTGTGTATGTGTGTGTGTGTTCACATATATACTTTGGGAGTGTGGACTAAGAACAGTTTTGATAGGGTTTGGAAAAATGGATCAGTGGGTAAAATACTTGCTGGACAAATAAAAGGACCTGAGTTTAAACTCAGGCCTCAGAATGAAAAGCTAGGTGTGACATATATCTATAATCTGAGCTCCGGGGATTCAGAGAAAAGAGGATGCTGTGGTTTGTTGGCCAGCCAATCTAGATAAATCAATGAGCTCAAGGTGTAGTAAGAGGCACTGTCTCAAAAGAATCAAGATAGAGCACAAGGAAGGAAGATGCCTGACAGACCTTGACTGCTGACCTTTACACTCATTTGCACACATATACAAACACTTGCGCACACACACATATCATACACACACTGATATGTACCTTATACACAGACATACGAGTAGTGGCATTTCATTTACATTTTAATAAATAAAGCTTGCCTGAAAAAAGTTAAATAATCCACTGGCCAGCCTTAAAGACCAGTAGTCACAATGATATGCACCTTTAATCCCAGTGGCCACACTAGCTTGACATAGAAACCAGGTAGTAGTGGTGCTTATCCTTAATCCCAGAGCTAGCTAGAGAGGATTATAAAACGGGAGGAAACAACTCTCAGTCTCAGTCTTATTCTGAGATTCCTGGAGGCAGGATCGCCATTTTCTGACTGAGGTAGAGGTAAGAGCCAGTGACTGGCGACTTTGCTTTTCTGGTCTTCAGGTTGAACCCCATTATCTGTCTCTGAGTTTTTATTAATCATGTTTCACACACATGAACCGTACACCAAACACATGTACCACACACAGAGACACACACACATACCAAATACACATACTCACATATCTTATGTATTGTATTTTAGAGTTAAAAATAATAAGATCTTCACAATAATCTTCATGAAGATCTCAGCCAAGAGTCTGGCTTCTGGTTATTTACTGCTTGTTTGGATATTACTATTATTAACTTAAGAGCATTAAGGGACTATCGAGGCTGCGTAGCAGACAGATCTGTGGCTTCAGAATCCACGTAAGTTTGTTCAGACAGCCTAGACTGCAGCAATGAAGGGAACTTGCAGGGAACAGATGCACGCAATAGACTTGACAGCATCAGGTGATCTAATCAATCGTTGACAGTTTATGGTCAATAATCGACACCCTCAGTGTTTCAATTTAGGAAGATTCTGGTGTTGTGCAATTGAAAGATATGATCAAAGTTTTATACAAGAGGAATAAGTTACAGGGGAAAAAATTAGCAATGTAGAAGAAAGCAAATTCCAGGGGATCCAGAAGGGTGCCGTCAGAGTGAGTTATGCCAAACAACATCATGGCACCAACGTTTGAAAATGTATGGAAAAGGGCTGGAGAGATGGCTCAGCGGTTAAGAGCACTGGCTGCTCTTCCAGAGGTGCTGAGTTCAATTCCCAGCAACCACATGGTGGCTCAAAGCCATCTATAATGAGATCTGGTGCCCTCTTCTGGCCTGAAGGGACACATGGAAGGAATGTTTTATACATAATAAAATAAATAAATCTTTAAAAAAAAGTATGGAAAAGAAGAAAGAGCATGCTGTTTGAATAAAATGCCTGCTCGCTACTTTGAAGATGCAATGACCACATGTTTTATCACCTTACTAGACCTGGAAGGAGGTGGGAGGTCCTTGGACTTCCCACAGGGCAGGGAACCCTGATTGCTCTTTGGGCTGATGAGGGAGGGGGAGTTGATTGGGGGAGGGAGAGGGAAATGGGAGACGGTGGCGGGGAGGAGGCAGAAATCTTTAATAAATAAATAAATAAATAAATAAATAAATAAATAGAAAATCACAGAGAAGTGTCACAATTTTCTGTATGATCTGAAATTATTTAAAAGAAGCCCTTATAATTTACTCAGAATAAAGAAAGGATGTGTCCTCTGTGCTTCCCCAATAAAGTTATTTCACCTTTCCAATTAGAGTGAATTTCTTGAACTCGTTGTAAATCATTTTTTTCTCCCAAATTTTATTTTCTTTTAATTTTTTTTCCAATTTATGTTGCTCATATACTCATTGGAATATAGTCAAACTTTCAGTGGCCTGTACCTTAAAGACAGCTGAGGCCCTCATGCCCCTGCCAGAAGCCATCAACTATGAAGAGTTATACTCCAGTATTTTTATCATGATTTTTAAGAACTATCTTCAATAGCTTCCTGCTTGCACTTTTTCTTTTTTTTTCAGGGGTGGGGGAGGTTGTCACAAAAGCCTTATGTGTCTCTCATTCTCAATTATGAGTCTGTAATCATTAAGACCACTGCAAAAGAAGTTTCTTTTCCCATTACCAACCACAGGCAGCATAGGTTTTCCTGGTTTCCATGAGCAGCATAGACCACAGACATCGACACCACCTTCTGCAACAGCCTGGAATATGGACTTTAACATGGGCTCTGGCATGGTACAGATGATGAACCCCCACATGGCATTAGGCAGCGACACAGACCAGAGGTCATGTGCACGTCCTTACCTGTTAGAGAATACACAGAACTTAGGGATTTTTATTTTATTTCGTGGGCTCCACCTAATTCTGAGAGAAAAATTAGAATTTATATATTTATAGACCTCTAATACAGGGAGTAGTGTTTTCCAAGGAAAGACAGACTGACTAGAGAGATGTTTGTTGTGAAAGAGAAAGTATTAATGAGCAAAGATTTCAGAGAGGGGTTATATATACCTGACCTTCACAAGACAGACACATTGTCAGCAACATTCATATCCCAAAGGAATGGAAGATATACGAAGTAGGGTTCTTTGTCACATGGAGTAAGTAAATAAGTTGTATCAAGGTATCAAAAGGTTTTGTGTGGATGCCTTCTTTTCAAAGGATGTGTTACAAGAAATGGATGCTATTTAAAGGCCAAATAACAGGATAAAAGACACAGGTATTTAAGAAAAAAACTCTTCTGTACTTCACATAGAAGTCTTCTATGATCAGTTTTATTTCTGTGACACCAATTTTCATGTCTTCTCCATTAGTTTTGATTTATTTGCTACGTTTTTTTCTTAGTCTAGCTAAAGATTTTTTTTTATTTTTGTTGAGTTTTGAAAAGAAAACAATAAAAAATTCTGTTTCAGGGGCTGAGTAAATGGCTCAGCAGAAAAAAAGCACTTGTACAAGCCTGGGGACATAAGTTCAAAATTTCAAAACCCAAGTAAAATCCTGGGAATGTTCCTAAGTGTGCCTGTAATCCAGTGTTCTACGGAGCAGAGACAGGAGGATTGCTCTAACTTCCTGGTAGCCAGCTCAGCTTCAGGTCCAGTGAGAGACTCTGTCTGAAGTAAGTAAGGTGGAGAGTGATGAAGCAGGACTTCTAACGTTCTCCCCTGACCTCCACAGGAGCACATGTATGCAGAGATCCACATATACACATGAGTACACATTTCACATGGACGTAAAAATTCATAAACACGCAATGTTTCTTTGATAATGTCTGCTGGTTTTTTTTTGATGTTCTCTTTCCTTTATTTCATGTGTAAGTATTTCCTTTTTACTGATGGCTTTGATCTTGGTTTGCTCCTCCTTTCGTTTCTTAGTGTATAACATCAGATTGAGGTCATTTTAATTTTTGCATAGGCATGCATTGCTGTAAATGTATTTTACTATATCCACACATTTTAGTATGGTGTATTTTCATGTTCATTTGTCTCACTATATATCCTATTTTCAATTTTGATTGCTTCTTTGAACCATTCCTTGTTCACAGATGTATGGTTTCATTTCTACTTGTTTGTGAATTTTCCAGAGATCTTCCTGTCTTTGTTTGCTAGTTTATCTATTATGGTCAGATAAGATACTTTGATTTCAATATTAACTTGTTGATATGTTTTTTTTTTTGAAAACACAGGTGCTCTAGCCTTGTGAGTATCTGTGTGAGTGTGAGAAGAATATGTATTCCTTTACTGTTGGGAGCAAATTCAGCAGCAGTGGGTGAGCTCAGCTAGATTTATGTTTTGTTTATGTCTTCTGTTTCCTTATGGATTTTTCTGCCAGGAAATCCCATCCATTACTGCAAGTGGAGCTCTTAAGTCTCCTAATATTAGTGTATTGCTGTTTATGTCCCCTTTTGGTTCTACCAATATTTGCTTTATAAATTTAGGTGTTCTGATGTTGTGTGTGTATTTATACTTGTTGCATCTTCTTTATGGATTAATACTATTATTATGTAATTTCTCTCCTTGCCATGTTGTAGATTCTGACTGAGAATCAATTTTCTCTTATATAACTATATTCATTCCTTCTCTAAATAAGAAACAGATACATTCTTGAAAACATATAACTTATTCTAGCTGAATTATGAAGAAATAGATAAATTAAAAAGTTGGATAATAAATGAGATTATTTTAGTAATTAAGAAAATCTCCCTAGGAAGAACACAGAGGACCAGATGGCTAACTTGTGAATGCTACTAAACATAAGCAAGAAAAATCAAAACAAACAACACTAAGTAATGACACTATTTTACAAACTCTTTTTGGTTTGAAGAAAACACTTCTAAAATAAATTTTACACTAAGCAAAATTGCATAAAACTAGCATTATCATGCTATAAAAGCCAAACAAACATAACACACCAAAAGTCAAATAAAAGTCAATACTTCCATAGATTATCGATGACAAACCCTTTATCAAAATTCTAACAAATTTAATCCAAATATACATAAAAATGAATTAAAATTTGTGACCATAAAAATTTATGCCCAAGACGCAAAGATGTATCCACATATATAATTAAGTTAGTACAACTATTGTATTGATAGAATGAATAATAACCATCAAATCATCATCAATAAATACAGAAAAAAGTATTGTCAAAATTAAAACCCTTTCATGGAGATACCCTGTTGTAGGAGGCTGTTTGTTCATTTCCTGACCACCCTAACTCAAAATAATCACTCAAAAACTATATTATTTGGAATACTGTTTGGCCAATAGCTTAAGTGTATTGCTAGCTAGCTCTTACATCCTAATCTAACCCATCTCCATTAATCTGTGTATTGCCACATGGCTGTGGCTTACTGGGTAAAATTCCATCCCAGTATATTTCTCCAGTGGGGCTACATGGCATCTCTCAGACTCTGCCTTCTTTCTCCCAGCATTCAGTTTAGTTTTCTCTGCCTATCTTTATTCTGCCATGTGCAGGCCCAAGACAGCTTCTTTATTAACCAATGATATTCACCACATACATAGGGGAATCCCATATCACCTTCCCCTTTCTGTCTAAATAAAAAGGAGGGTTTTAACTTTAACATAGCAAAATTACATATAACAAAACAGTTATCAAGCAAGAATTACAGCTGCAACACTTATATATACTTTATCTTTTATCATAACTAAGGAAAACTATAATTATAGCTATCTATTCTTCAACTCCATCAAATACTCCAGAAGGATATAATATTATCTGAGTAAACAGGAAGTACATTTCAAACAACTTTCAAAACTCTAGAATTGACAGTGACATCTCACTGCCTGACAGTCATCCAAAGTTCTTTGGTACCATTGGGGCATCCATCTTCAGTCTACAAACACATGGTATTTGGCAGACTTTTCCATGAAGCACAATTTCAAAGACTGTTCCACCCATATTAGCAGTTTGTCAGTCAGAGCTAATAGGCCAAGCAGTGGTTTAATTAATACAGTTTTGGTTTAGTTAGTTTGGTGCTAGGCATCCAGGAAGAAACAAACGGCATCCCCCAACAATACTCAGCACAAACTATGTACAGAAGGAATTCACAGGAAAATAATAAAGATAATTTGTCAACACACATAGCAAGCATCATACTCAGTGATGATCAGGATGAAGGCAAGGATGTCTGTCTTATACTTTTGTTTCGCATAGAATTGCAGATCTTCCACAGCAATTAGGTGATAAAAAACACTGGCTCAATAAAGTAAAAGAGATAAAATTATGTTTATTTCTAAAAATGATATGTGTAAAGCCGCAAAATTCTCTTCAGAAAATTAGAACTCACAAAAAAGTTCAGTAAACGGACAGGGTACAAAACAGCATTAAAAATAAGCTATGTTGTTATAAACTTAGATTCTGAAAAGAAAAATCAATTTAAAAGAGAATTAAAATGATAAAATATATTTGAGAATGAACTCAACTAGATAGGTGACACACATACCTGTGTGTGTGTGTGTGTGTGTGTACCACTATTGCCAGCTACTTAGAGTTCAATTTGCACCAGACACTGAACTAGCTGATTCTTTCCTCTTGGACTTCTTAGCCTGAATGCTATGAGAAATTTGCTTTTATTTACACATTACCTAATCTGCAGTGTCTCTAGAGCAGCCTGAATAGACTGTAATTTCCTTTCAACAGTAGACTGTACCATAGCTTTCATATTATTCAATTACCCTGACTATACAAGGGTGAGAGACAAAAGAAACCGTTGAAACTTTCATCTATTTAGACAAAAGTAATGCGAACATTCTTAATCCCATGATGCTATGCCCACAAAGAGAACCAACAAACTAAGAAAGAATCTCAATCTAAAAGTAAGGATTATACACTTAGAGGATACCACAAGGAAGTAAGCTAAGCTCGGTTGTTAATTAGTTTGGCTTGCTCATATCATAGCAACAGCAGGTAAAACTTGGATTGATAACTTTCTAAAAATGATTCATCTTAGCAGTCAAGAAGAAAAAAATGTGCTGAGCAAGAAGCAAGAACGAATATGTCTAGAAATGAAAAAAGGCCCTTGCATGAAGGAGTGGGTGTTACTAGTCTTTGCAGGTGAGGCAGGGAACTGTAGGGGCGAATCCTATTTTAACCCATCTCCAAAGTGTCCCTTCTTTTATTTTCAGTTACAGTTTTAGACATATGATGGGATCAGCGGTGGTGGCTCACGTCTTTAATCCCAGCACGTGGGAGGCAGAGGCAGGTGGATCTCTGAGTTCAAGGCCAGACTGGTTTACAAAGCATACTCCAGGACAGACAGGTAAGGACACAGAGAAAAACAAAAATACAAAGTAATAACAACAAAACCCCCCAAAACAACAGAGACACATGATGAGCATGTTCAGCATTTCTCCTGTCTGCCATTGGAACCTCTGAATGCATGTGCTCCATGTCCTTAAGATATATATGGCTTGAAATACATCTTCCTTCTTAAGCTATGACCTTAACATGTGCATACGCATACTCAGTAATATACTCATGATCCAATGCACTTTCCTAAATGACTTTATAGATTCCCCCAAATAAAAAGAATACACTTTTCTATTTGAAGAGGAGACTTTTTTGGCAATGACTGCTTTGATTCCCTTATCTACTGAAAATTGTATATATATATATATATATATATATATATATATATATATATTCCTCTATTCCTTTGCTTTATAATCAAGATATGAACCCATGGATACTCAAGTATTGGTTTACCTATTAATAAAGCATTAGCATTTTAAGCTGTTGAAAATAGGTAAGATGATGGATGACTAAAGTTCCTTTTAGATTTTTATGACGCAGAGATTTAAGCTTCAATCAGCCGAAATGCTTTCTGTGGGCAACTGGAATATAAATTGGACAGAGTAGGATGATGTCATAATTACCTGATATAGTTTCATGAGTGGGGAAACAAAGATGGGATCATCATATGCACTTTCCTCCAACTTTTCATTCTTTCTTTTCCTTTTCCTATTCTAAACAGACAGTAGCGCTGGTGGCTTGCTCTGATTTACTCTAAATTTTGAAGTATATCAAAATATATTTGCGGCTGAAGTTGAAGAGAAATGATCACCGTGAATGGTGGCAGCAAACAGCCCTTGATTACCAATCATGAAGCATTGTTCACAGTGGGTAAGATGAAGACCTTAAATCAGAGGAGAGACTGGAGTCAGGCACCAGTCACAGCTTCATGCTGCTCCTCATAGGCTAGTCGAGATCCCTGACAAATGTTTTCTGCTCTTTGGGAAGACAGCACCGAATTACAACATTGAACAATCCTCACTATTGATATTGGGTAGCTGGCCCTCATGCACGGAGGCTAATGGGGAGCTAGATAAGGCGGTGACCTGGCAAGGGACCCAGAGGCCAGGGTGGGTCCTGAAGCTCTGAGCTTAATAGCATCTAATAGCAAGTCAGTCTGTCATTTGGGAGCCTTCAATAAATTCCTGCTGAATGTTATAGCCCGTTCTCTGCAGCACCATTAAGCAGTGAGAGGGAAAGCTTGTCTCACATTTGGGCTGGAGGCTAAATTGAGTGTGATAGCTATGATTGCAGGAGGAAACACTTTCCGAATGAGTGATGGTGTCCCTAATTGGAAGGAGGCTGGGGCATGGCAGAAAAAAGATGTGCACAAGGGAACACATGAGAAGGTATCCTAAAAACTGAGACACACATAAAGGGATATCCATTTGAGAGGCGTGAGAAAACGGGTGTCCCAGCACACTAAGGAATGGAAACAGCTTCATCTATAGTTATAGGTATGGGACTCCTGCAAATTTCTCTTTCTAATCCTTATCAAGATCCCGAGTGCCAGGCAGTGGTGGCACACACCTTTAATCCCAGCACTGGAGAGGCAGAGGCAGGCAGATCTCTGTGAGTTTGAGGCCAACCTAGTCTGCAAGAGTTCCAAGACAGCTACGGCTACCCAGAGAAACCTTGCCTCAAAAATTAAAAAAAAAAAAACTTGAAATGTGATAATCAGTAGACCCATGCCAAGAACAAGAGGTTTGTGATTCTTAAAATGCAACTAGGAAAAACTGTGTATCTATGAAGCCTCAAAATTAAGATGTAAATTACAGTGTTCTTGACCTTTGTGCTAGAGACTTCACCAAGTCAGATAAATTAACACATGCTCTCCTCGTTGCTATGCATGCTGGTGACTGGATGTTGGAGACTCTTTTAGACACTATGTTATGTAAAAAGAATATAGGATGGAGTTATCTAGAGACCAGGCAGTAGGGAAACTCCCAGGAATCCACAAGAATAATCCCAGCTAAGAATTGGGCAATAGTGGAGAGGGTACCTAAACTGTTCTTCCCCTGTAATCAGATTGATGACTACCTTAATTGTCAACATAGAACCTTCATCCAGTAGCTGATGGAAGCAGATGCAGGTTTCCACAGTTAAGCATTGGGCTGAACTCCTACAGTCCAGTCATAGAGAGGGAGGAGCAATATTATGAACAAAGGGGCCAAGACCATGATGGGAATACCTACAGAAACAGCTGATGTGAGCTAGTGGGTGCTCATTGACCCTGGACTGACATCTGGGGAACCAGCATAAGACCGAACTAGGTCCCCTGAATGTGGGTAACAGTTGTGTGGTATGGAGAGTTTGTAGGGCCAATAGCAGTATTTATCCCTAAGGCATGAACTGGGTCTTTGGAGTTCATTTACTATAAAGAGATACCTTGCTCAGCCTAGATACAAGGGAGGGGGCTCAAGGGATGTGACAGACTTTGTTGACTCCCCATGGGATGACCCTCTCTAAGGAGTGTATGGGAGCTGTGGTGGGGAGAAGGCGGGAACTGGGATTGGTATGTAAAATAAGACTGTTTAAAAGTAATTAAAAATACAGTATGTTAAAAAGGAATATAGGAATACATTGGCTTTGCAAGTTTTGTCTACACTGGGCATCTCAGGAGGGTATGGAAAAATTACTGATGCCTGGGTCTTACCCTAAGGGATTTGATTTAATTGGTTTGGTGTGTATTCGAACACTAGAATTTTAAGAAGTCTCCTGGGTCATTCTGAATTATAGAAAGTAAAAATCCAGCACATTAAGACAGTGGAGAGATGAGAGATGGCATTTCTCTTCTGGAAACATTCTCTGTTGAGTGCTCTGGCCTGTCTTCCTGAAGAAATGCTCCTTCCTGTCTTACTGTTGAGCTGAAATAGCTTTAAAATTTCAGGATGAAAATACTTAGTCCTATGTAACGGTTGTAAATGTTTTCTCACTTTCGGAGTCTTGCTGAACATCGGTTAACTTTTAAATCGTACCTACTAATTAACAGGCTTTGGAAATTTTGATGAAATTCAACATTGGAAGTTTTCCTTCCTAGTTAGCATCTTCTTGTCAATATCGAAGATATATTTACCACTTTTTAGGTCACCCCTGGAGATATTTTTGTTTTTCGGTTATGAGAAAAGGGCTAGGATTGCTCTCATTTGACAGAGGGGAACTGGAGGCAGATCCCGATTAGCTTATTTCCTATCCTCAAGAAAGAGAACTCATAATGTTCAGTGTCACAGAGTGAGGCCTTCACTGGTTAAATCAGAGAAGGGGAAATATATCTAACATGTTACTCACTATGAGTTTTCAAACGTGTTTTTCATCAACTTCTACAAATATTGCTCAATCCTTCATGTCCCAGGGATAACATTTCTGGCTAGGCATGTACAAGAAATACTTGTTGACTGGATTTAATCTTTATAATTTTTTTTTGCTTTCTCCTTCCTAATTGTTTCCATGGAATGACTTTGGAAGAAGGTTAGATATTTCCAAGCTCAAGATTCCATTCTCTCTTTCCTGATCAACATTTATCCTTAAAATATCCCATTTTGGTCTGTTTGATGGGAATGGATGGTCCAAAACGGTATGTTTATTTCTCGTTGTCCCTAGAATTAAAGAAACCTTTTAGGAACCTTGCCACAGTGACTAGCTTTCTGTATCAGCTTCCTTCTCATCTCTCCTCTGGATTGTGGAGCTACCAGATAAAATGTTGACCCTTCAGCCACATTGGAAAGGAAGCAAAGCAGAAGAACCAACATAACTATTTTCCAACAGTATGTGGGTTGGGTTATACTTAAAATGTATTAGCTGGGATTTAAATTTAACAAGGGAATTTGTATGCAAAATCAGCAACTTTCAATAGGGGGTCTAAATATTTGCCTGTATAGGAAGAAACCATTCGCATATTAATTTTAAAACTCTTATCTTGATTCTGGAAATTTTGTGATATGTGGATTTCTCTTTCACCGGGGAGTGAATATCACAGATGTACAGTGTATTGCACACATGCAAATAATCTTCTACCTAAGAGACTGAAAGTGCATTTGTAACAATATTTAAAGGTGTTCCAAGGTTATTTTTACACCAGGTCTACTAGGATAAGTAAAGCACCCTATTACAGTACATAAGTATTATAACTTCTAGGAACAAAAACCGGAATGAAAGATGAAAATAACAAAATCTTCCACATTAAAGCACATTTAAGTTTAAAATCATGGCTAGAACCTAATTAAATGCCAGAAGGTATACTAACATAATGTTGAGTTTGCAAATTTAACTACACACAAGTAAGCCAATTTAGACACTAAAAATTTCCCAGCAACATTAACTCAACCACATTGTGCATTGTGCATAATAAAGTTAACATTTAGTAAGCAGGGTTGGAGTTCGTGGAACAAAATCCGTGCATCAGTAACATTTTCCACATTTTTTTAAAACTCGTTTCAAAGGTTGAATATTCTCTTTACAGAAACAATTAGTCTTAGAGTAAAAATTACTGTTAAAATATTTTTATCTTAAAGTGTTTCTTTAAGTAAACTTGGGCTGCATTTTGTTTCAGCAATACCAAAAAATAGTATAAAGGAAATTAAAGTATTATGTTTTTAATATAGCATAAAACACAATTGACATATAAAATGATTGTAAAATCTGCTTATTCTCAAAATATACAAATAGGTATTAGTATTTACTATTGTATTTTATACTAGTTAATTATTTGTGTATGCCTGTGTGTGTATATGTGTTTGTGTGTGTGAGTATGGATGTGAGCATACTTAGCATGTGTAGGTTCTAGGACAACTTTGGATGTCCTCTAGTGCCTCACGGCATAATAATATTGGCTATGCCATTTATTTAATGTATGATCATATGTAGGTTACTTGCCTTTTTTTATTAAAGATTTCTGTCTCTTCCCCACCTCCGCCTCCCCTTTCCCTCCCCCTCCCCCAATCAAGTCCCCCTCCCTCTTCAGCCCAAAGAGCAGTCAGGGTTCCCTGCCCTGTGGGAAGTCCAAGGACCGCCCACCTCCATCCAGGTCTAGTAAAGGTTACTTGCCTTTTTTGAGTCCAGCTTCTTCATTTATGGGGTTGAGTTCATAGTAGCACTTGACTCATACAGGTGTCTTAAGATTTAAACAAGCTAAATGAAAACAGAGGCAGCGAACCACATTGGAGCACCGGACTGAGCTCCCAGGGTCCAGTTGAAGAGTGGAAGGAGTGAGAATATGAGCAAGGAGGTCAAGACTATGAGGGGTTCACCCACTGAGACAGTTTGCCTGAGCTAATGGGAGCTCACCAACTCCAACTGAACTGGGAGTGAATGAGCATGGTATCAAACTAGTCCCTCTGAATGTGGTTGACAGTTGGGACAGATGGAGGGGTCCCTGACAATGGCACTGTGATTTGTCTCTACTGCATGTACTGGCTTTTGGGGATCCTATTCTCTTTGGATGTATATCTTGCTCAACCTAGATGTAGTAGGGAGGGCCTTGGACTTTCCACAGGGCAGGGTGCCTTATCCTCTCTTAGGACTGGAAGGGGGATGGGTGGAAGGGTGTGTGGAGGAAGTGGGAGGAAGGGAGGGAGTGGGAATTTGGATTGGTATTTTTTTAAGTAATAAAATAATAAAAATTTTTTAAAATTAAAAGAGTTAAATAAGCTAATACTATAATGTCTTAAACTCATAGCACTTGATAAAGAGTTAACTAAAACTCTCAGTATTCACAAATATATACACTCCACATGGAAAAAATAAAGGCATTTCAAATTACCCTTTGTCTGCTTCTACAAGCAGAATATTTGAGTATAAGAAACATTTTTGACAATTCTAGCATACCGCATTGCTTCAATGGGTTAAAGTTATATTATGAATTTCTACTATTGCCAATAAAGCTATAAAAAAGACTCACTAAGCTTATTGGTAATCATGAAATAAAATCAAAGTGAAAATTGCATAGTATTATACAACTGCAGCGATTAATGAATAGAAAAAGACTGGCAATGGTAACATGCACCGTTAAGAGTCTTGGGCACATGGAATTATCAGTCATTGCTAGAATGAATATAAATCTCTTCAACCATTTTGGACAACTTTTTGGCAACTATTCCCTGCTAAATTGATGTGTATATCCTATAATTTAGCAATTCTAGAAATTCATGTGCATGGGAACCAAAGGAAATTACATGGTGATCCTACTGGCTTTATTCATAGAACAAGAACTTGGAACCCATCCAAATTGCTATCAGCAGAGGGGGGAAATTGTGGAGTGTTTGCAAAGTAGATTTGTAGAAGGGTAATGAGAATTGAGGTGTGACATTTGCCCCCAGTATCATGGATGTAATGAAAGACTATTCTCATAGTGATTCCAATCATATAAAACTTAAAATTTTGATTGTCTTGGTTTTATAAGTTTAAGAAACTATGTTTTAGAAGGAGGAAATAGGGCTTTGTGAGAGCTACCCATTTCCCTGGGTGTTAGTTAACACACCACTGCTGGTTAATTTTTGACAACTTTACCCAAGCTAGCGTCACCTGAGCAGAGAGAACCTTAACTGAGGAATTTCCTTCAACAGAATGGTCTGTGGGAGATTTTCTTGACTGTTGATTAGTATAGGAGAACCCAGTGTGCTATGAATGGTACTATCTCTGGGTAGATGGGCCTTTCTTGTATAAGAGAGATAATGGAGCAAGCCAGGGGAAACATGATTTCTTAGAAAACTTTGCTTCAGTTCCTACCTCCAGGTACTGTCTTGAGGTCCTGCTTGTCTCGCTTCTGCAAAGTATAGGCTTAAACAAAACCTTTCCTCTCCCATATCACTCTGGGTCAGTTTCATGACAGCAACAGAGAAGCAAACTAGGATGCACGATTCTTTGAAATGAGTTCTAATGATTTGGCCTCTGATCTTTCAAAGTTCTTAAAAGTGGGAAAAAGCCTCAAAATATGTTATGATTCCCGCTGTAGGGATTTTTTTTTTAAAAAATCACTGTCTACTTAAGAAAAAATAAACTTTCATTCTTTCTGTATCAATTATTTAAAATTCCTCATAATTTTAAGTCTATATAATACTTTGATTAGAAATGTACTGATGAAGCAAACGAGAGATTAAATTGTGTGTTATATTAATATACTCCAGAAGCCTTTTAGAATAGGGCATCGAGAATTAGAATTGAGAAGTCATAAGTATAGGAATGTGTTTGTTGGAGGCAATGACAATTGGAAACAAGTTAGGTGGGGAACAGATTCTTAGTTCAAGTTTCCTTTGGGAAACAAGACTAAAGCAAATTACTTAACAAAGGTTATGAGAAGTGAAAATGAAGTTTATTTCATACTAAGTGCTTTGCTTTAGGTGACAGTGTGAGAAGGAATATGTTGTAGGAGCTGCGGGCCTGATTTTTGTCCCACCCAGCTCCCGTACAGCTAGCTTTACACCAGAAATAACAATATACAAACTGTATTCATTTAAACACTGCTTGGCCCACTAGCTCTAGCCTCTTACGGGATAATTCTCATATTTTGCCTAACCCATTTTTAGTAATCTGTGTAGCACCAGTCTTACCAGGAAAGATTCAGCATGTCTGACCTGGCGGCTTGCTTCATCGCGTCTGCCTGGGAGAGGGGAGCATGGCCTCTGAGCTCACTTCCTCTTCCTCCCAGCATTCTGTTCTGTTTACTCCTCCCACCTATGTTTTAACCTATCAGGACCAAGCAGTTTCCTTATTACTTAACCAATGAAATCAACAGATTGATATATGACACTCCCACATCAGGAATATATTGCTAACATGATCATTTAAGTTGAGTTAACGATGAATCAAAATGGCTTCAGTCTGTGGGTAATGATGTAACTAATAAATATTTAAAAATGATAAATAACATAAATGTGGGATTTGGGCAAATTTTAATCCCTAATTTCAAAGTAAGAGGTGATCTGATTAGAAAATCATAGAGTTAATTTCAGAAACAAACAAGCCATGTATTTTAACATCACAGGAGACTTGTATGACCCTTTGGAAGTTGCATTTAAAAAAGATGAGTTAGAATCAGATAGAACTGTTATCTGGGCCATTGAAAAGAGTTCTATTTGAGAGAACCCAACACTGGCTTTGTCTGGACATCTGTAGGGCAGCAAGGCTTCATTTTGGAGATGAAGTTTTTCTAATCAATCTGAAGATAATGTATACATATGGCCTAGTATCAAATATTCAGATGATAATTATTAATCCATATCTAAGCAAAAATTACTAGCTCAGATCATCTGGAACTTTAATTTTTATAGTTCAAAAGTCCATTATTGGTTGTTTTATAAAATTTAACTTGGTGTTCAAAGGTTTGCAGTGAGGCACAGTAATGACCTTTGTGTAATGAAGACTAGAAACACATGATGGATGCCACTGAAGGCAGTCCATCCTCCTAAGACTACTCCAGAGCCAATGATGATGAAGAAATGTAAATACACTCTCACTATATATGCTGACAACATTGTGTGTTTTATCTGGGTAAAGATTATGAATCTTCAAAAAAGAACAGTGCTTAATGATTTAGGAGTATCCAACAGCTACAATTCAATTTTTTTGTATTCTTTTTTGGCGACCTTCTGAGTAAAAGAAAATGGTATAGATTTTTCAGAAAGTAGGCCTTATGACTGAGACTGATTTCTTTTATAAACGAAAGAGTACTATGTGTTTTTATCTGCCATCCAGACAAATACATTCTGATGTTACTAACTTATTTGCTTTTTAACTTTGCACTAAACAAAGCCATTATATAATTTAAATAACAGAAATATCATTATATTGTGAAATAGAGCTTTTATAGTAGCATACATTCATACGTAGCACAAAAGACATATAGACACTTTGCCAACACTAAAGCCATTGTGATTTTCTCAAGAAGAATCTGGGGGGTAAGAAACTGTTATTTAGCAAGAAGCAATAGAGGAAGACTATTTAAAATGTAAGAAAAGAGTCTATAGCTCAAGAAATTTTTTTTTGTTAAAATGCACAAAAGATGGAAAATAGGAGTTAGTGAACAATTTCATTAAATGTACTGTGACACCACTGGGGAAAAAGGTACATGTGTGTCTATACCTAGTATGTGTCCTGAGAGCTGCACCATTCAATTGAAATTTATTTCTACTGGAATATCATAATAGAAAATAATCATGCTAAAACTTTAAAGTGCATTTTGCTCCCACTACTCACTTATTTAACAAACATCAACCTTTTTAAAAAAAAGTAATCACACAGTGAAATAGTTTAATGCATTTTGTGGGACCTCGTCAGTCCATGTTTCATTTATTTTATACTCCTGACTTATCAGCTCAGGTTTTTCAAGGCTATTATTCAATTGAATTTCTGAAATTCTCCATGTAGGGAGCAATTCCCTATTTCCTGTATGCGTATCATCCTCATGCTTATAGTCATCATCATCGTATGGTATATTATTCAAAAATTGTTACTGAAATATCAAGAACCATTTTTGAGTTCTAGAGGAGTACAATATGTGTTACTCCTTTGAGGCAGGAGTTGTGAAGGTTGGGCTTTCCTTTTAACTCCATTGACCTCAAGGGCAATAGGAAACAGACATGAGTAGTCACTGAGTCCATTTATCTGATTTACCCACTGGGAACATACTATGCTTTAAAAACCTTGTCCTAGGTAGAAGGGGCTTCGGTTTTTATTGTGTTTCAAACTAGAGCAAATCATTCTATTGTAGTGCTTTTAATATGTTAATCATATTGCTATGCAGAAAATAAAATATTATGTAAAATAACTTTAAAAATCTTCAGCACTGTGGCTTTTTTGTTCATAACAGAATGCATAAAAAAATGAAGGAAAGAGCTTGGAAGCAGCTGACTTACTTTCCTCATGCAATAGCATCTGACCAAAGTGCAGTTCCAGAGAGAGATTGCTGCTGTTAACTATGGGATCATCATACATGTTGATTAAAAATGGAAATACAGACATGATGATTACTTCATTTTTGCTTGATTCTCTGAGTATGATATGAAACCTCAAGAGCATACACTTTTATAATTTAAAGAACAAACACCCAGAAAGAGACATTCCTTTATATTAAAGTTTTAGTTTCCTTTCGGATATAATTTCCTTCTCTAAAAGAAAATAATTTTAAAATTTGAATTCTATTTATTTAAATAGTCAGACTCCTTTCTCCAAATGTGGATTTTTTTGTTTGTTAAGGACAAACATGTACTCTGAAATTAATGAAAGTTTTTCATCTATTAATAAATAGTATATAATCAATTGGTTGTATTGATGTATTAGAAATATAAAATTAGATCTCTACCATAATGTAGTAATATTTCACTTATATTTTAATAAAGAAAGCTTGCCTGAAGGTCAGTGCAAAATAGCCACACTAGTCATCCATACAGCAGGCAGTGGTTGCACACAACTTTAATTCCAAAAGCCACACTGTTTAGCGACAGAAGCTCTTGGGGGGTGGTACACACCTTTAATCCCAGCACTAGAGAAGAATATAAAATGGGGGAGACAGCTCTCATTCACAGCCCCATTCTGTGGATCATGCAGGCAGAATAGCCATTTCAGTTTGAGGTAGAGGTAAGAGTCAGTGACTGGCTGCTTTGCTTTTCTAGTCTTCAGGTTGAACCCCAATATCTGTCTTTGGGTTTTTATTATTCATGCTACATTCGTATATTATTTTAAAATATAACACAAA
Organism: Neodon shergylaensis; assembly: GCA_025134845.1. Classification (NCBI taxonomy): domain Eukaryota; kingdom Metazoa; phylum Chordata; class Mammalia; order Rodentia; family Cricetidae; genus Neodon; species Neodon shergylaensis. The sequence goes on from JABTXL010006712.1 coordinate 31,244,048, forward strand.
TGTATTTATGCTCTCAATAGAAATGACAAAACATATTAGAAGAAAACATAGGAGAAAAGAGAGTTTTATTATGTTAAGTAGGTCCAGACCTAAACAATGATCAAAAAGCAGCTATCACTGTTCTTCAGATGTAAACTGGAGACTGCCTACACACACTTCTCCTAGGAGCACTTTAGAAATATTGACTTTCAGTCTCCTATCCAGGACTTTACTTAAATTAAATCCCCAGTGATTTGAGTCACAGTAAGCAGCTTTCAACTCTGCCTGTAATTTAGCATCCTCAGAGTAACATGCACAAATGTTACTCTAACCTATTGAGTCTGGATTTGCAAGTGTGGTTGTCCCAACAACAGCTTATATATAAATGCTCAGTCGTGAACCTTATTTGTAGCATGCATAAGGAACGTTGTTCTCGACAAAAGCATATATAATTAACTCTTCAATAGTTGAGCAACACTTAAAAAGCAAATAATGAATCATAGAAAAGATTTATAAGATGGATACAGTGGATAGCTAATTTACCTTAAACAAAAAGAAATCATTTAAGACAATTAAAAGAGACCCCAAGCAATGTAATCTTACATATTCTGATAGCGCATAAACAAGTTCAAAAACAATACACTTCTAAACAGATCCTTGAGTTTATAAATAACAAGAAAACCATGACTTTGAAGAGCAACAATACACTTTAACTTACCCATTAGACTGACCCACTAAAATGAAGAAGTTGGGGACATTATGAGGGTGTTTGAAAAAATGGGAGTGACCACTAAGGGAGGAGGCATGAGTCCAAGACCTCTGAGGGAGTAGGCCTGAACCAGAGATTTCTCCAGGACCAGGCCCAAGCCAGGGACCTCTGCAGGATGGTGTAAACCTGAGTATTGATGAAGGGATAAAACATTCCCCTTGAAAGGCAATTAAACATGACTGTCAACACTGCAAGTGTGCAAATAATTTGCCCCAACCATTTCATCTCTTGGAATATTTGCATAATTGCCAAAAGAACTGATGAATCCATATTGGAAGAAAATACATGTTAGACTACTTACACATCAGACAATATTAGTAAGAGATTATGGAGGGAGGGCCTTGAACCTTCCCCAAAGCAATGTGCCTTATCCTTTCTGAGGCATGGTGGAGGGGTGGAGGGGGGTAAGTGGAGGAAATGGGAAGAGGGGAGAGAGTGGAAATTTGAATTAGTATGTATAATGAAAAAAGATTGTTTTTAAAAAAAATAAAAAAGAGAATATGGATGTGCTAATTTGACTACATATGTGTTGAAATATATTCAGTCATAAGACACCATAGTAAGTTTTAATTATAACCCCAGAAAGAAATTTATAATATATCATTGAGCTAAAAGAGAAATGTGTAGATTTCTTTCTTTGTTTGACTTGGTTTCACGTTTTGATGTGGTTTACATGTACAGAACCTGACAGAATGCCCATTGTACTAAAATAATTGCTTTAGGCTCAGAATTCCAGGTAGAATGGCAAAGTGGAGCCTCTTACTCTTTTACATCTACATGATTTTCTTCCTTGCTCACTTAACATACTTTAGTATTTGGACTGTGGTTATAGCTCAGTGTTAGAATACTTGCCCAGCAAGTATAATCTCTAGCATCTATCCATGCATCCGTCAATCATCCATGCATCTGTCAATAATCCATGCATCTATGTTCTATAAGAAGAGTCAAAAACCTATTTACGTTTAGATATTGGTACCAGGTAGAGGTTAGTCTCATGTTTTATAAGGACATAGAGCATATAATGTCTTAAGTAACACAAGTGAAATTTGGTCATAAGAAAGTTATTTTGTAGGAATAAGTCATCTGCCAGGACTAAATTTAGCAAGGTCAAATCATATTACAGCAGAAAGAAGAAAATATCACAGTCATGACAGTGCTGGAATCCCCCTTCCCAGGACTGTAATAGATGTACTCATACTCTATAATAAACCAGACACAAGGACGTCGGTTCTTGGGAAGGATTAGGATACAGATAGTATATGAACCATAAAACTGAACAGACTTTATTACATAGTGAGAGCCCTCTATGTCTTGATTTTGGTGTTTACATCACTGTATACATTTGCAAAATTCACTGTACTACTTAAGAGGGAAATGTGAACTTTAATAAACTTAGTTTTCAATCATAAAAATCAATATCAAACAAAACAAGATGTCCACTTAATAATTCAATACACTGAAAGATGCAATATTTTAATAGGGTACTCAATTTTGTCATCTATATAATACAGATCATACTCCTGCTTCATAGTATTGTGACATTATGCATGCATATGTGTGTGCAAATATGCATTTACACAAACACATAACTTTGAAATATATTTCAAATGATTTAACATATGTGCACTTAATAATTAATTAAACTATTATTGTTATTATTATCATTATTATAATCAGCTTGTTTAGGATAAATAAATTATAAATTCACCCTTTATATTTCAGCCCCAAATCCCTCTGAATTTTACAGCTGGCATGAACAGTGATTCCTTAAACAAACATGGAAAAGAAAAGCTTTCTTTCCCATTTTCTGGCATCTGAAACATTGCTTTTCAAATGCTTCAAAGACAGAGCTTGCCCAGATTCTGCCATGGTGCACAGAGGGAGGGAGGAACTGGCGAATGTGGAATCAATGCAGTAAATGATTTTCTTGGTTCTGATGAATTCACATTTAAAACTGTGCTTACAGATTGTTTATACCTTAAGAATATGTCTGTGGCCTATATATCAAGCAGAAGAAAGAATAACGTTCATATTGATCTAAGAGAGTTAAAGTACTTAATCAGAAAGTTATTTTTTTCTTAACTGTGTAGAAGACAAATTGATAGAAGATGTTGGAAAATTTTAAATTCAGTTATGGGAATATAGCTACCAACACTGGAATTCACTTAATTTTCCCCCAAATCTACATGTCTTCATTTCCTTCCAGTTTACAGTTTTGTTTTTCTTTTTCTTTTTTTGATAGTGAGGTAAACTATAAAGTTGGGAGATAGGGTTATTTGCCATTTTGGGTATTAAATGCTATACATTTATGTTTTAAGTCTGACTGTTTATAATTCTGCAATGGCTGTGCTGTCTGTTTGTTGTGGGAGCACATTCTGCTCCTTCAACCAATAGCCTTTAAGATACCAGCCCACTTGGGCATGATCTTTTATACTCTTTCAAAGTATACTTTGTTCTTTTCAAAGTAATTCCATTTATCTAGTCAATAATTTCTTGCCCAAGCATAATTCACACTATTGCAGAGTAACAGCTTTGAGGACTGTAGTAATGGCAGATGGTATGTATGCATGTATTTATTATGGGAGAGAAATTTGGGTAGAAATAGTGGAGGAAGATGGAGCAAACAGTTGGGGAAATTCCAGTCATACCAGAGATATGAAAACTGGAAACCAAAGCTGATAAAAATGATCCTACACCCATATAACGCTAACCCATTGTGCCAGAATTGAGTGATCAGGAGAATTAGTGGGTAGAAAACCAAGAAATGAGGTGTCCTGGAAATACGATATCTGGAAACATCCTATATAGTTCCTGTGTAAGAGGAAATCAGTGTTAGAAATCCATCAAAGAAGGCAAGGAATAGAGCAACTTGCTGCAGTGACCAAAGGAGACAAAGTTGCTCACTGGAAATAAGAAAGGCATCTCCCTGAGTTGAACTTCTCTACCCACCCACCTTGTATGTACCTTTAGATCTCTGAGGCTATTTTTGAATAGTAATGAGAAAAACTCTACCAAAGATAAGAGAGCCTGACCCATTTCACAAAGCACAGTGCCACTCGGAAGGTTTAGAATTTAATTCACAATGAAGCCTTCTATACAGACTAGGCATACTCCCAATCGTCCACATCTTCATTACGATGGTTCTAACACAAGTACACAGCTGTGAAGCCTCTGTGTTTTCAGTGCTGATCAAACAACGCAAACAGGGTCAAATACAAGTAAAGAGAGACAATTTTCCTTGTTAAAAATAAGACATGAGCTGGGCACGATGGAGCATGCCTTTAATCCCAGCACTTGGGAGGCAGAGGCAGAGGCAGTCCAAGGCCAGTGTGGTCTACAAGAGCTAGTTCCAGGACAGGCTCCAAAGTTAAAGAGAAACCCTGTCTTGAAAAAACACAAAAAACAAATAAACAAACAACAACAACAAAAATAAGACATAGGTTGCTCTTCTCATTAAATACCCATAATAAGACCATCTCATTTCTGAAAGAATTCATTTTTACTTGTAATTATAAGTGTTTTTTTTCTCTTTTTCATTAAAATGTATGGGGTTAGTTTTAAAGACTCAAGTAGGTTTGACAGCTCTAAAATCTGGAAATATCTTTATCAAGGACCTGATAGCCATACTTAGAAATGGTTTCACCAGGGGATTGGCTGGGAATGTAGCTCAGTAGGAGAGTACTTGTTTAGTGTATGCAGAGGTCTAGATTTAATTTTGGAAATCCCTCCAGACTCACCAAAAAGATAAAAGAAAAACAAACCCTACTTAAAAAGTCACCACGAAGTGACTTTTAAAACACCCCTCTCTCTCAATTTCTAGACAAGCACAGAAGCAATTCATTAGCATTTCCCTCCAAAAGTACCTCCTATGGTACAGAAATGAAAAACTCATTTGGCATCTGGATAAAACAAATTAGCTAAGAATAAAAATATCTCTGTATGATAAGCAGGAGGCTGTACAACCCTGTTGAGGACTAGAGAACACGTGCATTCATACAGCATCTACTTTGCTGCCTGCAAAGATAGTTTCTGTATTTGCAATCTTGTGTTATATTTGATATCCTTTGTATATTACAACGTGATTTAAAACGTATGAGATGTCTTGGGGTGGAGGTTTGAAGAAATTTTGCTTATAATCATTCCCCCACCATGAATAAATAACACTGTGCTTAATATCATGAAATAAGACATTGTTGAAACCTCTGGCATTATTACCAGTGATTCTGTCTACTCATCTAACTGAATTTCTATTCTGAACTGGTCTTATTTTACATTTAGGGGCCTGAAGCCCAGAGGACAGAGTTCTTCTTCAGGAGATTAGAGGGGAAAGTTAGATCTGAGATGATTGCCTGAGTGACTAGTGAGAGTCTGCAAGTTTATTCTTGTTCTATGGGAATGGCAGGTAACACCTCCAGCATTTGCAGTGTCTTACCGTTTGACAATGCCCTGACTGCCACCACCAGAGTCATACAAGGAACTGAGAGAGATGTTGCTTTACTTCCCTCAAAATCTTCATCTATTCCCAGGAAAATCATGAACATTTTGTAAAGACTCTTAGGTATGAGTAGCTTTAGACCTGTGGCTATATGAGATTCTCAATTTGTGGGTCACAACCCCTTTGAGGTCACATACCAGATATTCTGCATATCATATACTTGCATCATGATTCATAACACTAGCAAAATTACAGCCATGAAGTAGCAACAAAATAATTTTATAGCTGGGGTCACCGCATCATGAGGAACTGTATTAAAAGGTTGCAGCATTTGGAAGGTTGAGAACTGATGCTATAGAAAGTGTCATGTCGTAAATAAAGATGAAGAATTCCCATTTCCTGAGCCCAGAAGATTCATGCCTCTGGAGAAAAAGCACCTCACACTTCTAGGAAGTGGGTAGCACACTTAAATATATGCCCAGACATTTCCTGGATTTGGTTTCCTGTTTTCTCTATATTATCATACTGCTATTGGCAAGGAGACATAGATTGAGAATCTCTACCCCTTTTCCTTCAAACTGCAAATAAATTCAGTTTCTAGTCTTTATAAAAATACTTCTTTTTGTTTTAAATGCATGGAAGCATTCACATGCCAAATGGCTATGGTGGGTTGTTTCTGTTGTAATTTAATCTCCTTATCATCTTTCTTCATTTATATTTTAGAACTGTCATCCACCTACCTGTCTATCTGTCTGTGTATCTATGTGTTATATATATATATATATGTATATATATATATATATGTATATGTGAATCTATCTATCAATCAATCATCTATCTAGTATGCATGTGTTCAATATGTATTGTTCATGTATGCATATGCCATAGTGAACATGTGAGGGGCAGAGAACAGTTTGTAGGCATTAGTTCTATGTTTCTACCATATAGAGCTGAGGCGTGAACCCAGGTTTTTAGGCTTGGTGGCATGTGTCTTCACTATCTCACTGACCTATCTCTTTCTTATATATATGACTTCCTTAACTTCCATAAGAACCTGACTTATGAGCCTTCCAATTATCCTATTCCTTTATTCCTAACTAGAAATGAAGGTCCTAAATTATTTGTGTTGTTTTGAGTCCCATTATTAGTTTTTTGATCATAGAAGGAGGTCAAGGTTCAGTTTGGGTAAAAGAAATAAAGGAAGGAAGGAAGGAAGGAAGGAAGGAAGGAAGGAAGGAA
>JABTXL010006712.1:31259327-31293917 GCA_025134845.1 Neodon shergylaensis
CTTTCTTTCTTTCTTTCTTTCTTTCTTTCTTTCTTTCTTTCTTTCTTCTCCTCCTCCTCCTCCTCCTCCTCCTCCTCCTCCTCCTCCTCCTCCTTTTTATTTAGCCACGTCACACATAGATTATGTGACCACACTGCATGTAGGGCCCTAGAGTGATTAGGTTGTTTGCCAGAAAGCTGATGGCGCATGCGTGTCTGTTGAAGCAGGAAGTGCTAATGCCTGGGGTGACTAATATTCTGCCTGAATGCAGATGGCTGTGAGACTCCGGATTTAATGGACATAACAACAGTAAATACACTGCTTTCTAACTTAATTTTATTCTGTGACTTTTAAAATTTACATAACCTCTCCCATGGTGGGTGAGAAATGACATGCAGGGGAATTTGAATCCATGTTCCTAGGCCTTAGACACTCATTTTGCTACAGAATAAACTGTCATCTTGTATCTTGTAAAGCAGAGTTGTTATTTTTCATTGACATGAATAATGGATCCAAGCAATTATTCTGACAGATACAACATCAATAACTGGTAGGGAAATTTTAGTTCCGTGACCGTCATATGGAACTTCCCCTGCATATGTGGTCCATCACGGTCTCATCTGCCATTATGCGGGACATTCTGTAATTCACATATTTATGATTGTTATCAATTACATGATAATGATGATTTATAGGAAAATAATTTGTACCTTAAACAGAAATATAATTTATCACTTTTTGAGAGAATGCTAATATCATTATTTGCAAGAAACTGTGGCTCAGAAAGGTAATCTGTCAAAGATCATACTTATAAGTAATGGAGCAGAATGTAAAACTCCGAATTGTAGTTGGAAGCAAAATGTCCTAGGCATGTCATAGGAAAATAGCCTTTTCCATTCAGTTCCTGTGCTTTATTAAAATGAAATATGTCACTGAGATGACCCCAAAAGGGATGAGTTTTCCTGATTTTCTGGTCACAGAAGTCATATCTTGAAGCTGGTGCCTTTGCTTGGAGAAGTGTTTCTACTTGTGCAATATCAGCCAAAACACACGTGGTGGACACTCATGGAGGCTGGGGTAGAGAATTCTAGGACTAGGGAAAATTCTAAGTGAAGAATTCAGCTTTCTTTCACTATCTGTAATTGTTTTAAACATTGGCAGCAAAAATAATCTTAAAAAGAATATAACTGAAGCAGAATGAGGTTTTATTTGGGAATAGGTTTACATAGGGAATGGCAGAGCATCTACTGAGGCTCAAACATCAAAGTGTGGTGACTTTGAATGAAAAGAACTGATATTTTCTTCTGCTAGCTGTCTTTTGATCTTTGCCATATTATTGAGGGGGGTCTTTTTAATTTCCCTTCTTTGCAACGTTCCAGTTCCAACTGCTTCAAAATTTCACTAACTAGGAAATACTAACTCTAAAAGGAGGGCAGGAGATGTCAAAGACATTCCACCAAGGCTGATACTTTGTCCATTTTTTTCTGATGACTATTACCTGGGGGACTTTACCTCCATCATAAGAAAGTCACATACTCCTCAGTTGATTTCTCTTCTTGTCACCAACCCCATACAGGAAACCTGAGCTCCTTCCTAGAGCTCAGAATGTGCATAAGCATCAACCATCTGGCCCTTCCAGGAGATTTAATTCTGTACCGCTCACGTCCGCTTGTACAGGCTAAATCAGCTTGTCTGATTTTTTTCTACGGCTATGCCTATTATTAGCTCATTTCAGTCAACACTTGGGAAGCTTCATTTAAACTTGGGATGGTTAATATTCATTACCAAGTTGCCTGGATTCAGAATTACCTAGCAGATGGAGGTGGGTTTCTGGGTGTGTCTGTGAGGCCATTTCCAGGGAAGATTAACCAAAGCTCCTATCCTGAATGTGAGCGGCATCAGTTTCACAGACGGGGGACATGAAACAAAAGGAGAAAAGTTAGCAGAGTGTAAGCATTCCTCTTGCTCTCTCTCTGGCCTGGCTTATCTCATGTAAACTGAGGTCTTTGGCCTTGGCCTGTTAGCCATGATGGACTGAACCCTGTAATAGGATTAGCTGAAATAAACCTGCATTTCTGCAAATTAGTGTATCAAGAATTCTTCCACAGGGATACAAAAATAACTAATCTCCTATACAATGTTGGAATTATGTTGGAACTTCTTTGTGATAGGATATGTACAGGCCCAAATATAATAAACCCTTAAACTTAAACCTCTTATGATACAGTTATTCATTTTGGAACATTCAGTGCCTAATGAGAGGTAAACTATGCACAAAAACAATTACTATGGAAACATTCTCTAGGGGACTGAGAAGATGGCAGTGGAGGTGGGGAGGACAGGGTAGGGGTGGTAGGTGGAGGGTGGGGAGGTAGGGAGTGGGGATGCTTTTAGTACCTGTCAAATGGCTGAAGTTCCTATTTAATGTATCAAAGTGGACCTGGCCACCAGATTCTTCCAGCATCTCTAAGTCCCTACCTACCTATTAGAGAATATGGCTGGTATTCCTTACCCCCAACCCTGAACTCTCCAGTCCAGGGGCTGGACTGTCCTTCCCCCAAAGACTCTTCCTTATATAAACCAGATATTTTGGTTACCAACCCCTTTTTTGCACTTTTGGCCACCTCTCTCCCCTCTTCCTTCCCCTCCCCCTTTCCCACATGGCCCAGCTCAGTCTGGTCATGTTCACTCTGGACTCTCCCAGATGTCTATGTCCCTGCCTCTGGCTATGTTCTCTTACGTTTCTACAGTAAACTTTTCCCAACACCATACCTAGAAACAGTCATATCCTTTTCTTTTCCTTGTTATTTTTTCACTGTCAAAGCATGAGAACCTGAGTTCAAATCCCCAGCAACTACATAAAGGCTGGGAGGGGCAGTGCATGTCTGTAATCCCAGGACTCAGAGTTGGTGACAGAGAACACTGGGACTGGAACTGCAGTCTTCCATGGTTTCCAGTCGAGTTGAAATGGCAAGCTGTAGGTCTAGTGGCACTCTGTCTCTAAAAGCTAAGGTCAAAAAGTGACTGAGGGCTGGGTGTGGTAGCACACACTTTTAATCCGAGCACTAGGAAGGCAGAGGCAGGCAGATCTCAGTGAGTTCGAGGCCAGCCTGCTCTAAAGGAGCTACTTCCAGAACAGGCACCAAAGCTACAGAGAAATCGTTTTGGGCAAAACAAAGATCAAACAAACAAGAAGAGTGATTGAGGACACACACACAAATTAATGAAAAACAAAATGAACATATGAGCACCCTCTGGTATTACACACATATTTAAGTATAAAATATTTTTTTTTAATATATTTCTTTCTTTCTTTCTTTCTTTCTTTCTTTCTTTCTTTCTTTCTTTCTTTTTTTTTTTTTTGGTTTTTCGAGACAGAGTTTCTCTGTGGCTTTGGAGCCTGTCCTGGAACTAGCTCTGTAGACCAGGCTGGTCTCGAACTCACAGAGATCCGCCTGCCTCTGCCTCCCGAGTGCTGGGATTAAAGGCGTGCGCCACCATCGCCCGGCAGTATAAAATATTTTTAAATGAACTAGTGAGACTCAGAATAGAAAGGGAAGTTATGTCATTAGCTGGTCTTATGCAACTAATTATTGTTTAGAGATTTCTTGATAAAGTACTAGGGGTAATAAATTAATGTTTACCAAGCAGTTCCATTCCTACAGACAAGGCTATTCATATATGATGGAACCAGACTGGTCTACTATATTATCAAGTAAGTCTAAAGTAATTTTATTTAGCAACATTATGGCTTTAGATTATTAGCATCTTCATCTATATAAAAGTTTATATTTCAACCTCACTAGTGTTTGGCAGACCGTAGGTACTTAGGAAATGCTTGTTTAACTACTTATTAGTTTTGTTAAGATCAAAATATGATATGGATGAAAGATCTTCGTACTTAACATTTAAAATATAAAGGCCAATTACTTTGTCAGATGGACCATAGGTAAAAGTACTTTCCCAAGGACCTGAGTTTGATCTCTGGAATTCACATAGTAGAAGAAGAGAGATAAGTAGTACGACTTGTATTCTGACCTCCCCATTTGCACCTTACAACATGAGCACACACACATACAGTCACAAAATTTTTAGGAAAAGTAATAAAAATAAAATTTGAAATAATTCAAATTCTCCATCTATTTTATGGCATATATCTTTGAATACACGTTTCAATCTTTGAGATATAGTTTATTTATTAACTTGTAAGATAACAATAGAGGAATATCACAAGGCAGGAACATTGTTTTGCTTAAACAACATAATGCATGTAAAGTGTTTAACATAGTATAAGAAACATCATATCTCTAAATCTTTATGAAAAAGAATAAAATAAACTCATTAAAAAGACTATTTAATATTATAGTGATTTGAAGAGGTATGGCCTCTATAGATTTATATGTTTGAATGCTTGGCCCATAGGAAACGGCACTATTAGAAGTGTGGCCTTGTTGGAGTAGGTGTGACCTTGTCTGAGAAGTTATATTACTGTGGAAGTGGGCTTTGAGGTCTTATACATACATACATACATACATACACACACATATGCATATATATGTGCTATCATATATACTCAAGCCATGGTGTCTCTTCACAGCAATAACACTCTAAGACAGAAACTGGTACCAGCGACTAAGGTATTGCTGTGAGAGGCCTGACCATGCTTTTGTTTGGACAAATGTGGACTTTGGGACTGTGGATTTAGAAAAGGAGTTGAACACTTTAAGTCCATCTTAATGGGCCATCCTGTTAAGGACATGAAAGACATGGTGTCCCTTCACAGCAATAAAACCCTAACTAAGACCAACATCAAGATTATTTTCAAATCTAGAAGCATCTTAGCTTTTACCCAATGATATTAACTTCTTAGCAAATTCTTAAGATTAAAAACAATGAAATGTTTCTTTTTATGGTGGCAGACAATAAAAATATTGAGCATATTTTTATGCTGTGTCATATTTTTTATTACCCCCCCATTCCTATACCAGCAAGTAAGAACTGAATCTTGGAAATTATGACAAGTTCATACTCAATTTTCCTCAAGTGTTGATCTAGGAGTCAAAGATCAGAAAGGGTTTTAATTCTTTTTGAACTGTGAAATTAAAACATCTCCTATAAAGTAGACCAGATTTCGGAATATTATAGCTGACAGAATGCTCATCACTGCCAGGGTTGGTTAGTACTTGAAACGTTATGCGTTTTCTCTGTGAGCTCATTCCTACTTAATCCCCTTTGTATGTGAAAAATATTGTTTCTGTAGACTCATCTACCACCTTTGGCTCTTACAACCTTTTATCCTGCTTTCCACACTGATCTTTGCTCCTTGAGGGGAGGGGTGCCATAAAGATATCCCATTTAAATCTGAGTTCTCCAAAGTCTCTCAGTCTCTGTACATTGTACAGTTGTCCATCTCTGTGTTAATAACCCCCTACTTTAAAAAGAGCCCTCTCTGATTGAGGGTTATAGGGATATAAATATGTCTTTAGGAAACATTTTATTGCTATGTTCATGTAGCAGAATAATATACATTAGACTGTCACCTAGGACCAATAACCTCTCTAGTGTTAGGTTCTTGGTCTCATTAACCCTATGGGTTCTATCTCATGGAGGATGCTTACTTCAAATAAAGAAAGTGCTTAGTTATTCCCCTCATCTTGTGTTACTATTGCATGCCTGGGTATATCTTGCTTGTAGGTACATCATTTTTATAGCTTGTAGGGCTTGTAGTTGGGTGAAACTGATAATTGGTTTTTCTTCATAGCATGTATAATAAACACTTCGCAGCACTACAAATACAGAAGATGTGAAACTTCTAGTTGTAAGTGGAGGGGGGAGCTGCAGGAGTTAGGGGAGGGGAAAGACTATGAGATATATTTCATGAAATATCAAAAAAGGGAAAAGTTAGGTACTAAATTAAATTACTAAATTATAGTGAAATGATAAATCTTAACTGTCAGCTTGAATATTTTTCAGTATCTGAAAAATTCATGAGTATTAAGCTCCAAGCTAAACTACTAATATGAGAATGACATTCACACCACATCATGGGTTTTCGTGAAGTATGACAGCGCAACAATCAACCATAGCTAAAGCCAAGACTCACTTTCAACAGACTGAAACTGTATGTGAAGTGGGAGAGAAGCAGGGCAGACTGTTCGTATTTGCCACAAAATCATAGCACATTAAATCATGGTAAGAACCCAAGACTGGAGAATTACAAAAAGGTCTTAGAGGTGAGCAAGCCTCCCGGAGCAACACAGAGTTGCATTACATACAAAGCAGTGCACAGTTCATTCACAATTTAGTGTACTGTGTAGGTAGCCTGTTCTATGAGAGGGGTCAGGGTCACACTACAACATATATAGTCTTGACCACAAAGGAGGTATTATCACTCTCTTGCTTAAGCAAGAGCCTACAGACCCCTACACACACACACACACACACACACACTTTACCATAATTACAATTAATTTTGTGAATAGGATTCAGAAGAATTTTAAGAAGTTGGTCAATGTTCCGGTTATAATTAATAATTCTACTCTTTACCCTGTAATCTATGTTCCATGTCCACAATCAGCCTTTCCACAGAAAAAGCACAGAGATTTAAGTAAGAACAGAATTCTAAATGAGACGCCATGAGCAAAATCTACTTCAGATGCAAAAACATCTTCATTTAGAGCTTATTATGATTCTTCTCTTCACCTCATATGGAAAGAAATTGCTTTGAAATTACCCAATTTACTTTGAATATTGTTCTTGCAATGCTATATTATGGATTTGGGGGTATTTGGTATGTAATTACACACCAGCAAGAAGAGAGGGGGATAGATAACCAGCACAATCTTCCTGACAGGGTGAAGATAAAATAATGCATCTTTCTGTAGTGACTGAACTATCCAGGAGTATCTGTTGTCAGCACACTTCAGCGGTGGTTTCTGACAAAGCTAAACTTTCTATAAAGGCCAAATTATGAAAATCTTAGTGTATATGGATAAGGGCAGGGAGAGGGGGACTTGGTTTTATGCACAGATATGATCAGACAAAAGAGAGAGAAAGAGAGAGAGAGAGAGAACAACTGCCTTTTAATATTATAAATGCAGGAAAACAGAGCAAATGTTTCAATAAGTAGTGTTCTGAGTAAAATCATTACCTTAAAACCTGTTTAACTCTTGTAGACCAGGCTGGCCTCAAACTCACAGAAATCCACCTGCCTCTGCTTCCTGAGTGCTGGGATTAAAGGCGTGGGCCACCACCACTGGGCTCTAAAACTACAGTGAAACCTTCTCTTGAAAAAACAAAACAAAACAAAAACCCGCTTAACATTTACAGTTCTCAAGTGATGGGATAATCATTGAGGAAGAATGCTTCCTATGGTGAAAGTGCCGGTAATGAGTGATTGCTGAGAGCTTAACCTTGTCTTAGCACCAAGTACAAGGAACTTCTAGGAGGAGAGGAGAAAATGGGAGCAGGGGGTGGGAGGGTGCTATGAAATGCAGTCTTCGGGACATGACAGGCCTTTTGCTCACAAATTCACAGTAGTTGTGTCATCTACACAAGACCTGAATAAGATCCATCCAGTCAACACAGCATCATAGAGATGGAAGGGGTGCCTCAGGCCTCTCTTTTAGCTCAGGAGCTATTGGCAGTTGGTGGCTGTCAGGCAGTGGGAAGCCTTTTCCTTCATGGATGACACTGTTGGTAGATTGTTCATGCTTTAGTGAATGCTCCTCTACCTGTGCCCATGTAAGAAGCACTAACTGGCTTCAGATTATGATTAAAAAGTGTAATAATAAGAAAGTGAAGACTACTGAGAAGACATCTTAGAAGGGAGAGGAATTCTCCTGTGGTTCTAAACACCAGAGTTCAATACCTAGATCTTCCATATGTTAGGAGAGAACAGTCTTCTGGGAGAGGTGCTCTCATCTCAACTTGCCTGCATTCTCACACATCCCAGTGAGTAAAATAAATAAATCAAAAATTAAAAGCATAAGTAAAAGGAGAATGGGAAGGAAGGGGGCTTGTTGGAGTAATTTGGGTGATATTGGAGGAGCTTAGATAGATATTTGATCCGGTTACATTGTATAAATACATTAAATAATCAAAGAATTAAAAAATCCAAAAGGAAAACAGCAAAAAAGTTTTTGTTCGCTTTTAAAATTTACCATTTCAAAATTTTCTACAAGTGTCAATATGTCTTGAATATATCCACCCCAACTTCCTCCCTCCTTGTCCCCCTGTATACCCATTACAGATCTCTCCCAATTTCTTTCTTTTTGTTGTTTAAACTGAGCATGTCTGAGTTGCTATGTCAATATATACAGTTTGACAACATAAATATTTAGAATAAAAGATCATGAGTTTCTCCCCTAGGCATGGGTTTTGGTGACATTTATGTACCCATCATGAATTTCATCCTGTGGAAAAGCCCTTAAATCCAATCAAGAAATAGTTAGTAAAATTCATAATCAGTCTTGCCATTATTGAACAAGTTGGCACATTTTGCCTGGCATCTCAGTATTGCACCATGTGGTGTCTAAATCTGGATAAGACCACTGAGGCTTGTCCTTCTCTAGCAGCCGGCCTAATATCTTTCAGCTCTACGAAGGTTGTGTGGGCAACCAGAAGCAAAGATAACAGCTTGTATCCTTCGGGGTACCTCTGGGACCTTTCTTACTGGTAAGGAGGTAACTTGTGCCTGGCACTGAGATTTTCATTTAATGACTCAGTACCCTGTAAGCAGCATTGTTTGCCATATGCCTCTGTGGGAATTCCTTTGTAAGGTGTATTTTAATTCTCTTTCAAGCTAGTGAGTTGTTGTAGGGTTTCTTCCTAGAGCATTTGTTTTGTTTAACTCATTCCTGTCCTCTACTCCCTCACTCCTCTACTCCCACCACTCAGACCTTTAGCTCTCTGCAGTCCATCATCTCCTCCATCTCCTCACTTGTATAGTCCTAGCTCTTCTTGCTATAGTTTTCACTTGACTTTCAAGTTCAAAGTTTTCCATAAAGATTTTTTTCATGATTACTTTACCTTGATCTCTTAAAAGCCCAAATAACAAATTTAAAATTGCTAAAATCTGGGGTAGGGAAATGGGTCAGTCAAGTGTTTGGATTCCCAGAGTCCTCTGACCCCCCACACCTTCACACCCACACAAGTCTACATGCATAGCATGGTAGCCATACATTTGTAAAAAAACAACACTGAGGACCCTGAAACAATAAAGCACTTCCTGTTTACTTCTGTATTATTATATACTTCTGAAGTCTTTGATGGAGTTGAAAAATTTTTGTTTTATGTAATTTTATTATGCTAAACTTAAAACTTTCTTTTTATTTAAACAGAAAAGGAGAAATGGTATGAGAAGTCCTTCTATCTATGTGTTGTTTAATTGGTTGTTTATTGGTTAATGAATAAAGAAACTGCTTTGGCCTATAGCAAGGCAGAACAGAGTTAAGTAAGGAAAACTAAACTGAATTCTGGGAGAAAGAAGGAGGAGTCAGAAAGAAGCCATGTAGCCCCACGGGGGACAGATGCGCCAGACCTTGCCAGTAAACCACGAGCCTAGTGGTAAATTATAAAATAATAGAAATGGATTAATTCAAGATGTAAGAGCTAGCCAATAAGATTTAATTAATACAGTTTCGCTGTGATTATTTTGGGACTTTGGGTAGCCAGGAAATGAACGATCAGCCACCATCAACATATTCTTCTTTTGCAATTTGTTTTACATGAAAGTAAAGAAAGTTCTAAACTAAATGATAGATTATAATTATTCATGTTAAGGTGGTAAAACTGTAAATGATAGTAAAAATGTAATTACCTCAGAATTTAGTAGTTGTTGTTAAGGAGAGCAAGAATTAGCCAGACATTATGGTACCCAACTTAGTTAGCCAAACGTGGTGGTAAACACCTTTGATGGCTGCATTTGGGAGGAAGAGGCAGGTGGAACTATATGATAATCCTAACCCTGGCATCTAAAGAAAATGCATTCCAAGCTAGCCAGGACTACACAGTGAGAAGCTGACTCAAAAAAAAAAAAAAAAAACCCCACAAAACCAAAAATCAAAAACCCCCCAAAACAAAAACCAACCACCACCACCACAACCAAAAACAACAACAACAAAAAAAAAAACCCACCTAAATCTCTAAAAACTCCAACAACATCAAAAAAGAAAGCAAGTATTAATTACTTCAAGCTATCTTCAGAATGTTTTCAATGTTTTGTTTATTTTTTAGGATAATGTTTCCTGCAGAAAAATTTTAAAAGGTATAGTTTAATAGTATGCGTTTAAACAATTTATTCTTTGACAATTACGTTCATCTACATAATTACATTCAGATCACATCTGTCCCTCTCTTATTGTCCTCCTACTCTTATTTACTCTCCTTCTTCCCCCAAAAAAGCTTGAAGGAATTGAAGGGGAAAATTGGGCATGACTATAATAATATTTCATTGTATACATGTATACACACGTGAAAATGAAAAAAATGAAAACTGAAAAAAATTTTTTTTCAAGAAAAATTAAAAAAAATCTGGCAAAGGATTCTATGAAATCAGGTGAGCCACCTACATAGTCTCTCTTGACAATACTGACCATGCTTTGGAACTTGTGATGATCCCACACATAAAGTCCACAGTCCTTATCCCAGAATTTGTCAAGACATATAGACCGGAAGAAAATTATGACTATGTTCATATTTTGTCTACCAGAATCTACCCTCATACTATCAAAAATTCAAGAACCTTTCAAATACAAAATCCATTCACTGCCTTTCACACAAAACCTAGCCAAGGCTATATTGCTGCCCAGACTGAACTTTGCTACTGGGTAATGGAAGATATAAACACCGCATGTGGAAATTATTTAATGATGCATCATACGATGATGAATTATAGAAATTAAGACAATAAGGCATGTGACAATCATATAAACACAATGCCAAGTACAACATAAATTCATTTTAGACAAATAATATAACAGAGATTAGAGGCGTGTCATGAGACAGTGAAATTATAAAACAAAGAAATAATTTATTATCATAAATAAGATAGTCATCGCCTTAAAATGGGAAAGAGGGATTGGTTAATGAGAGATCTGGAATGCTATAAGGTTCATGTTCTTGATCTAGAAAGTGTTTTTTTATTCTTCTTATAACTATTTTATTTATTTACTTACTTACTGCTACAACCAAAACCAGGAAACTTGGTATTCATAGAATGAAAAGTTCACTTAGTTTACAGTTCTGAAGGTTCAAGGACTTGGCACATGCCTCACCTTGCCCCGAGTAACCTTGGTTCAGCAAAAGGTTGAAAGCATTTGGCATCACAGGAAGGGAAGGCCCAGTAAGGGGAGGGTCTCTCCTGTGACCGGACTCTTAAAGACCTCACCACTTGAGCAGCCCCAAATGAAAGACCAGGCTTCTAACATACAGTTGTTTTGGAAATAGATCATAGTTAAACTGCATAGATTCATAATAAATTATTTAGTTGCACAAATATTACAATGGATGTTTTCTGAACATATACATGAATGTTTAATCTAATGAATAAAGAAAATATTTGCTAAATGACAGATGATTCATTAATAAATCAGAATTGAATTAAAACCCTATCCCAAAAATTATACTGATTACAGAAAAATATGCTTTCTCTCCTCGGTAATCAAAATGGAGAAAAAGAGATAAATCCCTAAAGATGGTGATAAATTAAAAATGTTCAGTATCCTAGAAAATTACATTTGTGCCTTTTAATAATTACCTTATTATCTCATTGTGAAACTTAGTATTGTGTCATTTATCTGACATACCTTGAAGGGCATTTATTTTAAGAGGTTTTGGATCATCTATAATCTTTTTGGATGGAATGTATCAAGAGTTAATTGTGACACAGAAATTTAAATTATTTATTTCCCTGAGAAGTGTATTTATTTATTTATTAAAAAGGTTTCCCTGTGTTCTTTCTAACCGTATGCACACATGATCTATTGAAGTAATAAATACCAATGATTTTTTTTGTGGTCATTTCATCAGAGTCTTTTGGGGATGTGGTATTTAGTGAAATAAATTTCTAATTTTAAAATTGTCACATAGCACATGGTAAGAATGTCCTTCTGTGAAATGCTAATGCTTATGAATATGATCAGATGGAAGGAATTTTAGTGAACCTTTTATCTTCCATTATACTTGACTGTTTCGCATAATTTAATTTCATTTTATTTCAGTCTGACATAATATGAAGAATTCTGCTGTCTGCTTTGATGCCATTTCTCTTGATGTTTCAAATATATTTAATTATACAAGGTCACATCTGAAGAGATAAAATTCTCTGGAGAGAATGTAAATGAACTTCCCCTATCTGATCACTTATGAATTTTTTATTACCCTAAAATTACACGATATTATCCCGAAGTGACATGAAATGTCTCATTTCTTGTCTTGCCCATTCCTGGAGTGAAATGGGAATGTTAAAGAAAAATAGCACTTGTGGGAAAGAGCTGCTCCAGGGCACACTCCTTCAGACCTCACATTCCCTAACTGCCAGCTCACAGTGGGGGAGGCCATTAGAACACTCACTCTTGCTGCATTAGAGACCCGAGTTCTGGATTTGCTTTCTGTGGTCTGGTTACATGTAACAGCTTCTTGCAGCATGTTAGAGATGCCAGCGTTCTGTTTATGATAAAATGCCTCACACCATCCCCAGAAGAAGCTTTCTATTAATAAGCACTGAAAGGCCATTTAGAGATTGGTTGTAAGGAGTGCAAAATGAAAAAAATAGAAGAAAGGTCACGCTGTCTTAATGTTTAATGTTGCTGCTTTTGATCCCAAGTGCTAAAACTATGGTGCATACAATGCCCAGGTCAATATTTCCACCTTAAATAGAATAATTAATGGCACCGGGCAATCGTAGTTGCTATATTATAATCTCTCTCCATTTTTATTCTGTGTGTACCTTGCAATTAAATAGACTCTCGGGAAATTTGCATTTTGCAAGTGAAGGAAATACCTTTTCAGCATTTTCTCTAAGTTCCAACAACTGATGTCCCACACCTGTTGGGGAAAATCCATTTTGAACTAGGAAGTTTCTGCTTCTGCTCTCACACAAGATTAACAATTTGGGAACATTCACCCTTGCTGCTTGGGTGTGTACCTGCTTGGGTTTTTGTGACTATAGGTAAACAGAAAGCTTCAAAATAAGTCTTTTAAACAGTAAGATTGATTTTAACAAAAATAAATAATACTTGGATCCTATAACAAGATAAATTGTATAGATATAAAAATTGAGACTTGAAAGAAGTCAGAAGACTTTTCCACTGCAATACTTCTTTCTATGAAAAAGTTTAATTTTGAAGTTAATACAAATGTGAAGCTCTGGTTATCAATCTACATATTTACAAAGAGAAAAATAAGATAAATATTTTATGGCAATAACTTTACAAATTAAAATATTTTAAAGGAAGTTAAAAAATAAAAAAAACCCACTTGAGTCTTAATTCTATAGCCAAAACTGTTAAGAAAAGAATAAACCAATAAATGAAGAACTAACAACCAATCTGGAGTTTGATAGTTTAATGCTTACAATGTATAGTCAATTTCTTTAATGTTAAATGGATGTAAGCAACTATTCAAGAATTATTTGCATTCAGAGTCACTTCTATGAACAATAGTCTACAGAAGACTATTCATATAAAGAAAAAAATAAATACAATTTATATTCTATTCATTTCAGTTACTCTAGAAATGTATGAGACATCTATAAGAGCACAACCTAACCCTACAAAGAACAGTAGACTATATACTAGGAGATCTGGGCTGAGAATGTATCTTAGTGGAAGAATATTTTTTTAGCATATGTAAGGCCATAATTGGATCCCTAGCGCAACATCCAGCCAACAAACAAGCACAAACAAACCAACAAACAGTAACAAAAAGTCCAAAGGATAAAAGAACATTGAGTCTAAGTCTTTGCCACAACATTAAAATGGGGACAGTTTTATCCACTTGGGAAGAAAATGACAGTAAGATAGGAATAAAAAAATGTTGTTATGCAAAAGAAGCTGAATATAGACAATAATTATTTACTATATTTTCCTTGAAGAAAGAAATTAAAAGTTTTTTCTCGAAAAAGACAAGTCTTCAAGAAAATAGTTAACCTTAAACATTATTCAGTATATGTATTTATATATATATTGAAATGTCACATGATAGTATATAAACTTATACAATTTTTATGCTTTTACATGTTTGTCAAAATTTAAATTTGTAATACGATCCTTTCTGAATCATTGAATCACCGAATTAACTTCTTGCAATATTAACTTCCTTGGTAAAAATTTGAGAATAATAAAAATCCCTAATAATTTGGTTTATACAGTTTAAATGAGATGATGTTTTTGAGTTTTTGAGATTTCTTCTGTTTTATATCTACATATATGCATATAATATTACAAAGAGGTCTCTTTAAAAAGGAAATACTTCTGAGAAGTGCTGTAATTAAAATCTTCCCAAGTTTATGCTTTAATTATCAACTAATCTTTTCATTGAAAAGTTTGACCCAAGAAGAAATCTTATTCTTGATGTTCTTATTACACTGTCATGATTTAAGAGGATTATTAGGGTTAAGTTTCTATTTTCTGCATGTAGCACTTTTAAAGCTTGAGTTTGTTTGACAGCCCATCTAAAAGCAAAACACTGAAAATTCACAGTTGGTAAAAGTAAAGCAGAGGAAATGATACCAGAAATACACAAATACATAAACATTCAGGTTGGACAAAGAATCCCAATGAACTTGATTCAGTTCCATTCGTTTTTAATTCTCAGTGGTTCTAAAAAGATTTCTTTAATTATTGTTATATTACTCCAATTAAATGAAACAGAGAGCATGGCAGGGTTCATAAGTGCCTTTGTCAAATATGAAAACCACTAACAATTTTGATTGCAAGAGTATCAGGAGACTTGGATCATGACTGCTATTGAACATTGGAGAGGATGTTTTCCTCTACAACTCTAGCTAATAAAGGACTAAAATTAAAAATCTGAAGTTTTATTTCTACTTACTATGCATTTTTACTCATCTGTAAGGTTGGAATCTGTCTACATGCTCATTTAAATCTCTATACAGGTAATGACTTCACATACTGAGAAGTTTTAATGAATTATCAATTACTTCTTTTTCTTTCTTATGAAAAGAATATCTGAGCCAAAACGATTGAGATCAAAGAAACAAAATATTTTTCCAAGGATAAGTTGAATTGTTGTAATTTAATACAAGGCAATGCTTTGAACTCTGTAGAAATGACATGAATCAGACCATAGCCATCCTTACTATTCTTCAGATTCTAAGAAAATGAAGAAAAATTTGAATTATGTATGAGGACTGATATTGTACAGATGAGAAAAAGTCTTCAATTTCTAATTTATGCTATTTTCCTCAAAAGTGGAATAATGTCTGAGAATTAATTGAAACAAGGCCCACACCCCTCATCTGAGGCTGAATTACTTATGCAGGAACAATTGAACACAATCCTTTTGGGTTGATAATTTTGAGACATTTCAAAAGTGTTTTTTTTTTGAGAGTTATGGAGGAAAATAGATAAAATTACAGTATTATTTTTTCTTACTTGTCATAATTTTTCCAAGATTTTAAGTTTTTATAATTTAGAAACCATTTAAAATACCCAAGATCTTTTTAGTGGCCTTAATTTTACAACTTACTTGAAAGATACATAGTTTTAAAAGCCTTTATCAGTATACTGAGATTGGGCATCTAAACGGAAACTATTTTGAAAAATTCAGTAACTCCAAGCTTTTAGGAACCAATATAGAGTCTATGACTATACACATTTTCTAAAGAATCAGTTTGAACCTGGTATATTTTGGGGTCAATAATTTGAAATGCTTGTCAAAAAAAAAATAAAATGCCTGTCAAAAGTAGGATTTGGAGATGAGTTGTGGATTTACTTTTTCATATTCTGGCTATTCTATTATAGCCTAGAAAATTGATTGCACGCTTAATAAAAGTTGAGGTTCAAAATAATTTCACCTTGCTAACTATTTGTTCTCTCAGAATTTTTAAATCACTCCAGAAAGTGCAAACAGCTTTTTGGTGCTGTAGTCTGTGAATGAGGGACTTTCTCTCTCTCTCTGTCTCTCTCTGCCTCTCTGTCTCTCTGTCTCTTTCTCTCTGTCTCTCTCTGTGTATCTGTCTCTCTGTGTGTGTGTGTGTGTGTGTGTGCCAGATTCATACATCTCCCTTCAGTTGTTTCTTGAGTGTTTTACAACATCTGGCTTAGTCCTAGAGAGGTGGTTACTATGAAATGAGAGGTGACTGAAATACAATATTTTATATAATAAAATGGAGGCCTTTTAAAACTGAGCATACCTGTTACTTATAGACCATTGCTAAAGAGTGCATATGGCACCCTGTGAGTCATGTCAGAGGTCCTTTCTTAGCTGTTTTACTTTTTGTAGGTTTACTGTATATAATCATCTTTAGACAAAAGATTGCATCATTATACCAGTAATTTCTAAGAGGTTAAAATCTAACCTAAAACTTAAAGTTGAAAAAATTGGAACCCTGTTTTGTCCCTATGCTTTTTTTTACATTTGAATACATAGATTAAGTTTCTTATAAGCTACGTTATAGTCATGGGTTTAGTTCCAGAATCTATAGTGTAAGTTTTATGACTTCTATGTAATTGAAAAATAATTGTGATAAAATACACATATCTTAGAATATGCCATCCTCGGCACATTTAAATGCCCGATTCAGTGGTGTTTGCTCCATTTCTACTACTGTGTAAGCAATATATAGAACATTTTCCTCTTATAAAACTTTAATTTCTGTACCTGTTAAATAATTCCCCTTTCATCTTCTCAGTCCTGAAATCTATCATTGCATATTTCTAAGAGCTCTCTCAGATTGCTCCTGAGTTCTCTATAAAGGAATCATGCAATATTTACCGTTCTGTACTTGGCCCATTTAGTATAATCTCTTGTAGACTCATCTGTGTTATGGTGTATGTCAGAATTTCCTTCTTAAGACATTACTCTGTTTATATTTCATATTGTGTTTATGTAGCAATTTGATGATGGATACTTGGGTGACATCTAAATCTTGACTATGGTGGTCAGTGTGGATTATTTTTATCTCAAGACTACAAATATCTACGGAAAGTTCAGAGGCCTAGGGAATGAACTAGGTCTCCACTCATCAGGTCCATGGGGCAGGTAGAGGGGGAAGGGCAGATACAGTCTACCCAACACTAACAAGGTATCATTTCTGAGGTGATGCAAACATTTAATTGATTAAATTCCAAACTGCCAACTTTCCTAACCATAGCTTGATTTGGAAGAATTAGCTTTTCTCCATCAATGAGAATGAAGGACTTTGAATTCAATTGGATTCAATTGAAGAAAAATTAAAACAACTATAATATTTTATTTTTTGGATTTTCCCTCCCAGACATTTCTCAGCAAAACAAATCATGTTTGTGGTTGAGGGTTACTTAAAATATATAAATACATACTCCATTAGGCCATGCTCATGAATTTGGTTGAATTCAAACCCTGATTAGTTTAGCCTGCTGAAAGTAGTGTATCTGAGTCTACCTATGATACAATTTTTTAATTGAATACAAATATTTGGTAATTTTCCTAGATACCTCAGTGTGATGTGGCCTCCATTGTTCTCATTAATTCATGTGTAAATTAAGTCAAGTTTCCAAGCTCCATCAGCACTGTTTTTCATGCACTCTTGCTCTTATGAAGAAAACCTCCTCCTCCTTCTTCTCCTCTCTCTATCTGTCTCTCTCTCTCTCCTATTGTAAATGTTCAAACTTTTATTACCTTAGAAGGACCATTTTAGTACTTGTGTGCTCACTTCTTTCTTTATATTTTATTCTTAAAACAATTGTGTCCCTGAGTAAGAATCAACAGGTATAAAAGGCTTGAAACCATTCTTCCTCTTCAGCTCATAAAACAAAACAAACAAAACTAGAGTCATTCCCCTACCTAGGTCAGGATGACTAGATTCCCTATTCACATCTTGATTTCCACTATTATTTATCTATCAGTTATTAAACCAGGCAGGTTTTTGCCAAAGAGTATGCGTCTGAATGGGGATCTGGACTTTTTGACCTTCCTACCTTTGCTTCCCAAGTGCTGGGATTCTACTACATTCAATTTTATGTGCTAGTGGGATTGAACCCAGCGCTTCGTGCATGCCAGGCAGTCTATGAGCTTGGTATACCCCAAGCCCTAGTATTTTTATTTTTATTGAAAACTGTAATCAGCTAAGTATGATGGTTTCATATTTATAATCCTAGTGCTCAAGGAGCCAGAGGCAGGCAGATCTCTGAGTTTTAGGCCACCCTGGTCTACATAGCAAATTCTGTGACAGACTAGGAGACATCGTGTGACCCTGTGTCAAAAACCAAAGCAAACAGAAAATTGTAATTACATAAAACTGTGTGTTACACACAAATACACACACACCCATGTATGTCCCCTACCTACCACAACAACTTAAATACAGTATTACGAGTGTCTTTGAAAAGCTACCTCATGTTCTATGCTTTTTACTGACTTCTCGGAGATTCCAAATGACAGGAGTACAAGAGACCCTTGAGTTATATTGTCACTTTTAAGTTCCTATAACTATTATAAAGTTTCTTCTCTTTTTACATTCAATATGTGTGGTTTCATGTTTCTTCTATTTTTACATTCAATATGTGTGGTTTCATGTTTTCAACTCAATTTTTAGAAGGCAAGATTAGTTTCAACTATAATAAGAGACAAGTGGAGTCTGAAAACTGGAGAAAATCTGTACATTTTTCATGCTAAATAAAATGGGAAGAGGTGTGTCCTCTCGGGTGTGATGTCACATGCCTATACTCCCAGCACATGGGAAGTGGGAGCAGGCAGATCAAGAACTTAAGGCCAGCCTGGGCTACACAAGATCCTGTCTCAAAAAGAAAAAGACGACCGTGTCTTCAGTTTGAAAGTGAGACATACACATCCGTGGAAGTCTGGGAGACAGTGGGGTGCAGAGACGGCTCAGTGGTTTGGAGCTCTTGCTGCTCTTGCAAAGACCTAAATTTGATTGCCAGCTTCAGTCCACAACTGGTCTGTAACTCCAGTCCCAGGAGATCTGATGCCCTTTTCTGGCCTCCATGCACATGGTACGCAGACATGGATGCAATAAAAACACTCATGCACACAAGATTAAAAGTGAAGGAAAACCTGTAAGCCAGTGTTTCTCAAGCAGTGGTGCTTGGGGACGGTCGGCAGGACTAGGCGTGTTCACTGTTTATGGCCCACACAAATAGTGCTCACTTCCATCGTTCATCAGCACAGAATTTGTCACCAAAGTTCCCTTAGTTTCTTATTTTCAGTGTGACTTTTAAAATCAGGAACCAGCTTACTGAAGTTTTTACTCTTGCTAGTGTCCAATAAGAAATAAAAATACATTAGCTTTTTCAAAATGCCCTAATCATAAAGTGAAACTTCCATACCATTCTGCGTATTTCTCTACATGTATTTTAAGGTAATTTTATCATGCATTTGCTTTTAAAAATTTGCTTACATATTTTGTTTTTGAGACAAGGATTCAATCTGTAGCCCAAGGTAGCCCCAAATTCTTGATCCTCCTGCCTGAGCCTCCTGAATGCTGGGATAATGGTCTGCGCCCCCACCCCTACTTACGTATGCATTTCATAATGCTGCTCTCTATTCGATGTTCTGTAGTAATACCAAATTGCATTCATTTGTGTGCTCGTAAAGTTACTCAGTCTTTTCCTAGTTTGGTTATTATTAATTTTTGCTTGTTTTCCCATCTAAATTTTGATGACTTCTGTTTATTTAGTTTGTGACTTTGTGGGATCTGTGCTCAGTTTTTTTTTTTCTTTTGTTTTCAAGACAGTGTCTTCCACGTGGCCCGGGTGGCCTTGAACTTACATAGCTGAGAATGACAGCAGAACAGTATATTGTACAAAACCCACATATGTCCACTACCACAAAGAAGAATGAAGGTTTGATTTATAAAATTTACAAAACTATTTCTTTCCCCCAGATTGCCATTTCTTATATAACCCATAACAATGTTTGCTGACTTAGGTTATCAAGACCTCATCCCTACTTCTTGGGGTTGTTATGTTATCTGTTCAATTTTTTACTCCAAGTACCAGAGTCCAGAGCTTGGTGTTTTGGTGCTTAGTGGCCACTGGAATCTCATTTTGAATGTTGAGCATCAAATTTAAGAAACTGATATTTCTGTAATCAGAAAGAATGTATCTTGAATTCATGCATAAAATTTGAAACAATTGGAAGTAAAATTCATTTTTGTTGTAATGGGAATCAAACCCAGATTCATATGGTGGACAAATGCTGTATCAATGACCTCTATCTACAGGCCACGAAGGACAAGTACAGAGAATACTTTAGAATACTCTTCTTATTAAATAATTATCAGAAATTTTGTTTTATTTTGCCAAAGATTTAAGTTTTATCTACCTACTAATAATACCAAGCACAGTTTTCCTTAAGCATAAAATTTCTCTGGTCAATAATGACCTTTATTAGGGGCAAGGAAAAACACACACACACACACACATCCAGCAATAACACAGAGAGAAAAGACCCACTTGAAAAACTGGTGGAGACATGGGAAGCATATGTTTTAGTTCTTACAAAAATTCTTATCTCCTGAAAATAAAATTTATTGTAATAGCATTGATATAGACTGCTCGCAAAGGTTTATGCACTAAAATGCAGTTCCCCTGTGAGTTATTAAGATATAGAAGACCTAATGTGGTGATTGAGTATACACACTATTGGTGCTTAGATAGAAATTTTGAGAGGTGATTAGGATTAGATACAACCCTTTGGGTGCAATAACCATGGTTGAATATTGGAAATACCATAAAGAGAGAGAGAGACAGATTCATATATATAAACATTCTCTCCCTGTCACTCACCATATAATGCTCTGTGATGCCTTAAGATTTAGCCAGCAGTAAGACCATCACAAGATTCATCCTTAGAACATATCCCTCCTGTCTTTGAACCAGAATAAATCTCTTTATAACTGCCTCAATAAAATATCTCAGATATTTTATTATAGCAATGTAAAATGGACTAATGTAATCAAAAGACTAATTTAATGTGAATTAATGTACAAGTATGTAAAATATGATTCTATGATCAAATATTATACTGTAAAATAAATTTCTTAGAGTTTATTAGTTATAGCCTTCTTCATTGCCATCAAGACTTTTACTTTTTTTTTTTTTTTTTGGTTTTTCGAGACAGGGTTTCTCTGTGGTTTTGGAGCCTGTCCTGGAACTAGCTCTTGTAGACCAGGCTGGTCTCGAACTCACAGAGATTCACCTGCCTCTGCCTCCCGAGTGCTGGGATTAAAGGCGTGCGCCACCACCGCCCGGCCATCAAGACTTTTAAAACTGCTTATTAGACTCACAGCAGAGGCATAGCTACCTATATTATTTGATTGTATTTATTCAACTGATTGAAATATTTTATAATATGTTTGTATCATATTTTCTAAATTTTATCAGCTTTAGCTGCCATTGTGTTATATTATTAGAAACTACTTAAGTAGAAGAACTGTATCTTAAATAACTGCTTGAGAAATATAAGACAAGAATCAAAGTTATGATGAGCTTAGGTCAAGTAAATAACTTCAAGTATTATAATCCACTAAATGGATTAAGTTTCTATAATTAAGTTGTCTAAATTAAGCAATATGTGCTCATTGTACCTGGTAAACATTTAATAGGATATTTACCTTTCCTAGATATTACTTTTAAGACTAATGGACAACAGCTAACATCAAACTAAATGGAGAGAAACTCCAAGCGATTCCACTGAAATCAGGAACAAGACAAGATTGTCTACTCTCTCCATATCTGTTCATATAGACCTTTAGGTCCTAACTAGAGCAATAAGACATGAAAAGGAGATCAAGGGGATACATATTGGAAAAGAAGAAGTCAAACTCTCACTGTTTGCTGATGATATGATAATTTATATAAGCAATTCTCAAAATTTTACCAAGGAACTTCTACGACTCATAAACAATTTCAGTAATGCAGCAGGATACAAGATTAACTCAAAAAAATCAGTAGCCCTTTTGTACACAGAAGATAACATGGCTGGGACAGAAATCAGAGAAACAATATCCTTCACAATAGCCACAAATTGCATATAATATCTCAGAGTAACTCTAACCAAACAAATAGAAGCCTTGTATAACAAGAACTTTAAATCTTTGAAGAAAGAAATTGAAGAAGACACCAGAAAGTGGAAAGATCACCCATGCTCTTGGGTATGCAGAATTAACATAGTAAAAATGGCAATCTTACCGAAAGCAATCTACAGATTCAATGCAATGGCTATCAAAATCCCAACAAAATTCTTTACAGACCTTGAAAGAACAGTATTCAACTTCATATGAAAGAGAGAGGAAAAAAAAAAAACAACAGGATAGCCAAAGCAATCCTGTACAGTAAAGGAACTTCTGGAGGCATCACAATCCCTGACTTCAAACTCTACTACAGAGCTACAGTACTGAAATCAGCCTGGTATTGGCATAAGAACAGACAGGAGGACCAATGGAACAAAATAGAAGACTGGATATTAATCCACACTCCTTCAAACACCTGATTTTTGACAAAAAAGCAAAAAAAAATTTTATAGAAAAAGAAAGCATATTTAACAAATAGTGCTAGCATAACTGGATATCAACATGTAGAGGAATGAAAATAGTCCCATATCTATGACCACGCACAAAACTCAAGTCCAAATGGATCAAAGACCTCAACATAAAGTCAGCCACACTGAACCTCATAGAAGAAGTGGGAAGTACATTTGAACGTACTGGCACAGGAGACCACTTCCTAAATATCACCCCATTAGCACAGACACTGAGAGAAACAATTAATGAATGGGACCTCTTCAAACTGAAAAGCTTCTGTAAAGCAGAGTACACGGTCAATAAGACAAAACAGTCTACAGAATGGGACAAGATCTTCACTAACCTCACATCAGACAGAGGTCTCCAAAATAGACAAAGAACTCAAGAAATTGGTCGTTAAAAACAAAACAAAACAAAATAAAAAAAAACCCAAAAACAAATAATCCAAAAAAAATGGAGTTCAGACTTAAGCAGAGAACTTTCAACAAAAGAATCTAAAATGGCTGAAAGACAATTAAGGAAATGTTCAACATCCTTAGTCATCAAAGAAATGAAATGAAAACAACTCTGAGATTCCATCTTACACCTGTAAGAATGGCCAAGATCAAAACACTAATGCCAACTTATGCTGGAGAGGTTGTGGGGAAAAGGGGACACTTCTGCATTGCTGATGGGAATGCAAGCTGGTACAACCCTTTTGGATGCCAGTATGGTGATTTCTCAGAAAATTAGGAAACAACCTTCCTCATGACCCAGTAATACCACTTCTGGGTATATATATCCAAAGAATGCTCAATCATGCCACAAGGACATGTGCTCAAGTATGTTCATAGCAGCTTTGTTTGTCATAGCCAGAACCTGGAAACAACTTAAGTGCCCCTTGACCGAAGAATGGATCAGGAAAATGTGGTACATTTACACAATGGAGTACTACATAGCAGAAAAAAATAACTACATCTTGAATTTTGCAAGAAAATGGATGGAGCCTGAAAACATTATTTTGAGTGAGGTAACCCAGAAAGACAATTATTACATGTATTCACTCATAGGTGGTTTTTAAACATAAAGCAAAAACAAAACAAAACAAAACAAACAAAAAAAAAAAAACAAAAAAAAAACAGCCCACAAATCACAATCCCAGAGCACTTAGAAAACAATGAGGACACTAAGAGAGACATACATAGATCTAATCTACATGGGAAGTAGAAAAAGACAAAGATCTCCTGAGCAAATTGAGAGCATGGGGACCTTGGGGGAAAGCTGAAGGGGAGGGGAGAGGAGAGAGACAGAGAGGAGAGCAGAGAAAATATAGAACTCAGTAAAATTCAATACAAAAGACTAATGGACAATAAATTTTCTTGTGGTCAATATAATAAGTAAATAGGAACTCAGTAAATAGCCTTTCATTAGACAATATTATCAGCTCTTCGCCATCTCTTCCCACACATTTTACTCTAAATTCACATCATGACAGTGTGATTCGGGAGTAATTTTCCAACTTTAACTTTTAATTATGCAAATTCCCATCTTTTTGCCCCAGGCAGATCATTCGGGATCTTGTTCTTTTGCTGTAAATGGTGGCTTTGGACATTTAGAGATTACCTAGCATTTCCCTAATATTTGTTCCCTATTGCTTCATGAATATTTGCAGAATCCTTACATTAATCTATTATTGCTATAAGATTAATCTTTAGTCTGGACTGATCATGGAGGGAGCATGCTGTTCCTGACCGTGGTGACAAATTTCTACTGTGGTCTGGGGCAAGGGACTTAACATCTGCCCATGCTTCAGTTTGGAATGCATGACATTAACATCCAATTGGCCCCAAATAATGTTGAGATATTAGGAGAAGCTTAGTGTTCAATTGCTTTTTATATCATTTCAAGTACATTATTCCCACCAAACTAACTTGATTTTAGGAACTTCATAGTATTTATTAGATCCAAGGTCCTTTCATAATTTTTTTACATGTAGCTTTGCACACACTAATAGCACTTCAGGATGGAAGGTTTGTTTTGGTGCAAAGTTCAGCTTATCAGAAGTGAATTTCAGCCCTTTAAATCATCCCTCAAATGAAGAATCAACTATGCTGTAAGTTCTTTCTATTAAAATGAGTAATTTGAATCAGTGCCCATGAAGGTACAACTTGCTGTTGCAATAAATTAAGACTCAAATAGGAAAGAGATAGTTCATAAAAGTAGATGGGGAGCTGCAATTAATTTTCTGTATCTGCTGAATCTATAGGGAAGCAAAAAAAGTTGTTGAGGTTTTGTAAACCACATTTACCTGGTTTTAGATTGCATTTAGCACAGTGTTGTATGAAATGTGGGAATTTTATAAGCGGTTGTTTGTGACAGAAACTGTCTTACTTAGGTATTAGTGTACCTGACTGCAAACAGCATGCACAGGATCTATTTGCATGGCGTCTCTTTAGTTACTTTTAGGTTGTTCACCTAAATCTGTAATGATAATTATTACAACTATTCCGTACTTCCCCAGCAAATACACTTGAAAAAATCTTTTCATTTGAGATAGAATTGCACTGATTCTCCCTCCCTTTCCTCCCTCCTCTCATCCGTGTTATCCTCTCTCCAACTTCTCCCATGGTACCCAATTCTCAAGAACAAAAACATTTTAACAATCAAAGTTCTCCATAGTAACAACTTAATCACTACTCAAAAAGTAAAGAAAGTTACATTTTTGCTATGCTTTGAAATTCTATTATCCAGCTACCAAAGCCTACTCTAAAATTACAAGTGTTCTTGTGAGCAAAAGTAAGATAGAGAGACTCATGTATGGTTCCCATAGTGTAGGGAACTTTACATGCATCTGGGGATATAAATTTTACTGAATAAGGCAGGCCAATGACATCAGCATTTGGGAGATACCAAATTATGTGCAAGGTGACTAGGAGGCCTCTGCGTAGAGAGCATCCTGGTCCATTGTGATATTCCGCTCCCAGGATTTCTTGAGGTGAAACTCCCAAAAGACTGAGCGAATGGGAAGTTATGGAGTTCGTTAATCAAGGCTCACACTTGAAGATTTTAAGTTGTTATAGAAGAACATGTCAACCATCTGACCTGCACTTGCTATTCCTTCTCCTGATTGCTGGTAGGAAATAATTTTTTAGTGTTTTTTTTTTTGCATTTTTCAAACAACTCATTTTACTTAGTTAGCCAAATGTAAAGACATAAATACAGTTTTTAAATTAATGTAGTAAGTCTAAACAAATTTTGTCACACTTGAACTATGAAAATATTTTTTTTATTGATTTTTACTGAGCTCTACATTTTCTCTGCTCTCCTCTCTGCTCTCCCCCCTCCCCTCTCCCCTTTACCCTCTCCAAAGGTTCCTATGGTCCCAATTTACTCAGGAGATCATGTCTTTTTATACTTCCCATGTAGATTAAATCTATGTATGTCTTTCTTAGTGTCCTCATTGTTGTTTAATTGTTCTGGGATTGTGATTTGTGGGCTGGTTTTCTTTGCTTTATGTTTAAAAACCACCTATGAATGAGTACATGTGATAATTCTCTTTCTGGGTCTGGGTTACCGCACTCAAAATGATGTTTTCTAGCTCATCCATTTTCCTGCAAAATTCAAGATGTCATTTTTTCTGCTGTGTAGTATTCCATTGTGTAAATGTACTACATTCTTCGGTCAAAGGGCACTTAGGTTGTTTCCAGGTTCTGGCTATGACAAATAAAGCTGCTATGAACATACTTGAGCACGTGTCCTTGTGGCATGATTGAGCATTCTTTGAATTTATACCCAAAAGTGGTATTACTGGGTCTTGAGGAAGGTTGTTTCCTAATTTTCTGAGAAATTGCCACACTGACATCCACGGGGTTGTACCAGCTTGCATTCCCACCAGCAATGCTGGAGTGTTCCCTTTTCCCCACACCCTCTCTAACATAAGTTGTCATCAGTGTTTTTGATCATGGCCATTCTTTTTTTTTGTTTGTTTGTTTTGTTTTTTTTTTGTTGTTTTTTTTTTTGTTTTTCGAGACAGGGTTTGATCATGGCCATTCTTACAAGTGTAAGATGAAATCTCAGAGTTGATTTGATTTGTATTTCTCTGATAACTAAGGATGTTGAACATTACCTTAAGTGTCTTTCAGACATCTTAGATTCCTCTGTTGGGTGTTCTCTGTTTAGGACTTACTCCATTTTTTTTATTGGATTATTTATTTTTATATTTACTATTTGGATTGTGCTTAAAAAGTAAACAAACTTTTAAAATAACCAAATTTTTGAAGTAATCGTAGATTCACATGCGTTTTAAAAAATTAATAGAGATATTACGTACTTTGTACTCTATTTTCCCCAATGGAAACAACTTGACTAACTATGATAAACTTTCACTGCCAGGGAATCAACACTGACACAGGGCACTGACTAATGTAGATTAGGAAATCAAGTAAAGTGAGTTGGTGTCCCAGATAAGTTTCCAACTAGTGAGAGGAACTAAAGAAAAGCCTAGAGACTGATGTGGTGGGGCAGCCTTTAATCCCAGCACTGGGAAAGCAGAAGCTGGCAGATCTCCAAGTTTGAGACCAGTCTGGTCTAGAGATTTAGTTTCAGCACAGTCAAGCTTAGGCAGTTAAGGATAGAAAGCTGTTGAAGGGGTGGGGGCACTTTCTATTCCTAGTAAGTAGCAGAACCTGGCAGTTTTGACCCAATGGTTCTGGCTTTAGAGTTAATAAAAGAGAAAATGGACTATGGTGTTTGCCTCTGTGCTTAAAGAAAACCCCTGAGGCCAGGCATAAGTCAAGTGTGTCCCTGAATAGATGTCAAGTAGAGAGGTCATTTTGTGAAGCTGTGAAGTTGAAGCCTGGATTGCACTGGAGAAGCTAAGATGTTTGAGATGCCAGAATCATGGGATACCTATTGAGGAGAGCTGCTAACAGGGAATGGAACCGTCCCAAGAGAAAGAAGTGTGTTGCAGTCAAAAGAACTGAAAGCAGTTGGAAACCTGATGAGTATTTTTGACATCAAACACAGAGATGTAGAGTTTGGAGTCAGCCTGGATGGTTTTCGTCTTGCTTTAATCCAGTATTTCCTCACTATGCTCCCTTCCTTACAGTTTGGGGTGGTAGTGTATATCCTGTGACGTTATATATTGAACATATGTGATCTCCTTTTTGATTTTGATTTTATAGGGGATTACAGTCAAGGGATTGCATGGATTTCAGAAGAGACTCAACTTTAGACTTTAAAACATTGTTGAGGCTATGAGAGACTCACTATGGGGACTTTTGAACATAGACTAAATGCATCTTGTATTAGGATATTGTTATAAGCTTATGGAGACCAGGGAATGGAATTTGGTAGTTTGAATGTAATTCTCACATAATCTCAGGGGGTGGCACTATTAGGAGGTGTGACCTTGTAGGAGTAGGGGTGGTCTTTTTGGAGGAAGTGTATCACTGTGGGGTGGGCTTTGAGATGTCTTTGCTCCATCTTCACTCACTGTGACAATCAGTGAACTTCATGTTGCTTGCAAGATTTAGGACTCTCAGCTAATCCTTCAGCAACCTGTCTGTCTGCATGCTGCAATAATTTCTCCATGATCATAATGTACTGGCCCTCTGACACTATTAGTGAGATCTCTCAGTTAAATGTTTCCTTGAAAGAGTTGCCATGGTCCTAGTGTCTCCTCACAGCAATAGAAACCCTAGGACATAACCTTATAAACAAAACAAAACAAAATAAATCCCCAAAACAGACACACACACACATATAAAACACACACATACACCCATATACACACACATGAGTGAACACACAGGTACACACACACACACACATATACACATAAACACAAATACACACACATACACAAACACACAGATCCACTTACACAAACACACAATACACATAACACTCAAGCAACAAGCATATCTAAACAAACCAAAAAAAAAAAATAAACAAAATGCAAGATTGCTGGGAAATTCAAGGTTACTCACTACTGTTGGGCAAATTTTATTAAAAGATATATTTCTACAATCTTATTTTTATATTTTCAATTGCTTCTTTAGAATTTCTTTCTGTCGGTGAGAAGCTTTTACTTATAAGTGATCTAAAACCAGCCTAGCATACATGGGGTTAATTTACTTACACTTCTGATACACTCTGCTACTAACATAGGTTGATTGTTTTTTAATCACTCATGCAATTTTCCTTTTCATGGAATATTTGGTGATTTATCAGATCTATCTTTAACAAAGCGAATGTTTCATAATGTAGTCCTAGATTGAGTTTATAATAGTCAACTTGGTTGTTTAAACAACTGTCATAAAGTATGCGACTTAAATAACAAATACTTATATCTCAAATTTCTGAAGCTTTGGAATGTAGGTTGATATTAATGGTTATTTGTGGAGGGCATATATATTTGATTGGTAGGTAGGTACATTCATGTTGTATCTGTTTATATTAGAAAAAAGTTTATCTCTTTGAGTGTTTTTCTTCGTGTTTGTTGTTTTATTTATTTATTTTTGTTTGTATTTTGTTTTGTTTCCCGATTGCTTTATTTGCTCATTTTTGATTGCTTTTTTTGTTTTGTTTGAAGCAGTATTTCAATGTCTCAAAAGCACTGACTTTGAACTCACAGAAATACACCTAATTCTTCTTCTCCTGTACTGAAATATAGATGTATAATTTCACTATACCTAGATTACAAGGGTTTTTATAATAACAGCTGTGTTTTTTTATGACTTAATTACTGCTTAAAGGCCCCAACTTCCAAATATCATTCCTTTGTATGTGAAGTATTAGTGGGCCTGGACATACATTTCAGTGCATAGAGAAATATGTTTTTTGTTGTATTATGGATGAAATTGAATGCTTCTTATATTCTTGATAAAGGCTCTACCACTGAGCTACACTTCCAGCTGAAAAGAGCAATGTTTAACCCTTTTATGCTTTCTCTTTTCAAGCATTGTCTGGAGTGAGGTAGACAGAGACCTAAGCAGACGTAAGTCATGCGTTCTATTGTGACTGTGTTGATGGTTGAGGAGGGGGAAATCAGAATTGATCGGTTAAAACTTACACTGTCTCAATCAGTCTCATTTATGACAAGGGTAAATAGGTTACATTTTGAAATTAAGTCTTGAAAACATGTTTTATAGAAGCTAGGTGCAAACATTGTAAATCATTGGTATAAAATAGGTATCACCGTTCTTAACAGTGTTTATTTAGGTATTCTCTCTCTTAAAAAAGAGTCAAGAATTTTTTCAAAGTTAAAAATTTGGAGTTATAACTGTTCAAATCTATTCATTATGAATTGAATTGATTGTATAACTGAACTAAAAAATACTAAAAAATCAAATTAATATGATTCCATTAAGTTTCAGTACCACATAAGACATAATTGAACTCTTTTTGCCTTTGCTGATTTTGTAGCTTGGTAATTAATAGTAATTTAATATAAGTTTTATTGGGAGACCTAAAGACAAGATTTACCTGAGTCACTAAAAAATGAATATCTCATACCTTCACCTGCAGACAGTTACATTTCCCTTTGTAATTTATGAAATAACTATTTATGAAATAATTGAAAATAGGTGAGATCTGTTTTCATGATACTATTTAGGATATAATTTTCAAAAATCATTTAAAATAATTACTTTTGCTATTTATTTCTAAGAAAACATGCTTTGAAGGCAGTTTAGTTGAACTTGCTTAGACAGTATAGAGATTATAGCTTAGCCTAACGCAAGTCTAACACTTGCACCTCCTTTTAAAAGGGAGTATTCTGACTATTCAGAGAGGAGGGAAGATTGATAAAAGTCTCCCAATATTTCCTCACTAAAATAATATTAATGCTGGACATTATGCTTTCTTTCAGATGGCATAAGTCTGAGTTCATAAAGCCTGCAGTTGACAGCCTAGAACATGACAATTATCCAATTTTTCTTACTTTCACGCACTTTAACATAAGAGAGCATCTAAACACAATTATCAGAGTAATTCTTCTGCCTCAGAGGATTGCAATTTAAGAAAATTGTGATAAGCCCAGAGACTTGTTGAATAACACTTAACTGTTTAAGAGCCCAGAATTCAACAGAATCTGTCCTGTCCCCCAGGAAGATGCTGAACAAGCACCTAGCAACAAGATTGATCCCTCAAATGTCATACTGAAGATGAATTAAAGAGCAGGGGTGTTATGGCATCAAATGTTGCATTATTATGTATTCACTTTTGTTTCCTGTCAGACCCTCCAGGGATCACTAGACCTACTAAATCAGAGTCCACGGGGATGAGTCTGACAGCTCATTTTTAACAAAATAATTTTGATTCAATAAGCGTTTTCTTAACCTTGTAAAATTATAAGTTCATATTTAACATCATAATTCAGAGATTGGTGTGATGATGCAGTTTTAAGAGTTAAAATGTATAATGAAACATTTGTTGTCTGGTAGTAAAAGTCTGTATGATGATTTATAAAACAATGACCCCAAAGGGAGTGACACACAGTATTAGGAGGTGGCTTTATTGGAATAAATGTGACTTTGTTGGAGGAAGCTTTTCACTGTGTAAGCAGGCTTTGAGGTTTTGTATATGTTCAAGGCATGCTGATTGAGTCAGTTCACTTCCTGTTGCCTGCACGTCAAGATGAAGTAGGAATCTCAGTTCTGTCTCTAGCACCATACTTGCCTTCATGGCACCCTGTGACACCATGATGGTAATGGACTAAACCTTGAAAATGTAAGCCACTCCAACTAAATGTGTTTCCTTTATAAAAGTTGCTGTGGTCATTGTGTCTCTTCACAGCAGAAACCCTAATTAAAACAACCCTGTCATATATTATCCTGCATTTTTCACTCCTTTTCTTCATCTGGTTATATTTAAATCTTTGTGTTGGTTTATTTGTTGGGTTTTATTCTTCTCTTGTAAATTACCTCCTGAAGGCAGTTTCCTCTTTCTCCACCCCTTCCGGCCCCTTTACTTGTTCTCCTCTGGGTTTCTTAGAAGGAATTCTACACCATAATCACCCTCAAACTGCTCAGACACTCTGCTCCTTCATGTGTCAGGTGACTGTGTGTGTGGAGGAAGTCCATGAAAAGAGCTGTTGACTCAACTAGTGTTAGGTTACTAGACAATGAGGCTATTGGAGAGAAGACTGTAGTCTTGAGCATTCTGTTTGATTGTATTCTTGGTTTTTACTTTTGTTATCAAAGTTACCAGTATTTTTATAGGGGAGTATTATGTAACAGGAAAGGTATATGAGTATTTACTGGTTGTAGAGGCTTACACCTATAATCCTAGCATGTGGGAATGAGGCCGAAAGAGCCATGATTTCAAAACACATTTATTTTTTTCTCCCAATATCTCTTGTAGAAATGTTATATTAATAAAAACAAAATTCAGTGTTTGACTCTTTGTTGTAAAAGGTAATTTAAACATTTACTACAATAAAGAGCTGTACTAGTATTCTATAAATATAGAAACTAAATTTTAATTCAGAGAAAATTTGAAGCGATCTAACAGTAACCACAGTAAACCTAACCTTAAAAGGAGAATGTTTGTTGGAGCGTTGAGGCTGGAGGTAAGCATAAGAGGGAATATGAGGTGCTAATTTAAGAGTTTGTCTATTAACTGGATGCTCCTTCTCTCTATTTGCTTAGTATAGATCCTGAAATTAAACTTCAAATTGAATTTCGGGAATAAAACTTAGAAACAGAAGGTGCTTATCGAAATGCACCAAAGAGCCCACTTGCCGTGCCATTTCTGACAAAGGGTCAGAGACCCTGATCTATTTTAGAAACTTCTCTCTCAGGTCCCTCAAAGTTATGTGTACTCTCGAGTGATGCACCACATTTTTCTCAATGTTGATGTCATATCAGTGCTAGAAATGTTAGTTTTCTAGTTATCTGTTAAGAAACAGAGAAATCTGTAACCTTTGCGAAACAAAACATAAAATAAACAACTAAAAATAAAACAAAACAACTAAAAATAAAACAAAACAAACAACAACAAACTCCAACCAATTTGGTTTTACATTGTAAACATTTTTTGTAATACAAGAATTTTTCCTCTTTGCAGGCAGAATATTTCTCTAACATACAAATAATATGCATTCATTTTTTTCCTGAGTTATGCTCCAAGGTAGTAAAAATACCTTTTTCTTTCAATGGCAGTTATTCATTGAAATCTTTAAATCACCGTTTATCTTTGAGTTAATAGAAATCAAAAACATATTTGGCTAAACTTTCTGTCTTGGTTCCTCTACAAGAACAGAATTGATAGAATAAAGACTCAACTCACATATGTGTGTATGTGCATATATATGCATATATATTTATTACTATATATCTAATTTATATGTATCATTTCAAGGATGATCACTTAGCCTTGGATAAGTAACTTAGTAAGTAAAGGCTAAGTCTGCCTTTCTCTGCATTCATTAGATGTTTATAATTTCTTGTCCAGGGATGGAACTCTGAGTTTTTCTCCTTCCATACAGTCACACATACAGACACAGATGCACACACACACACACATTATTCATTTACAATTTGTGTTCTTGGTAGTCCTACAATGGCTATCTCATAGCACAAAAACAAAACAAAACAAAGAAAAATTGTTCACTTAACAAAACTGGTTATCTATGCAGTCCTAATGTGGTTTTATTACATTTTTGAAATATAATTACATATTTTCCCCATCTCTTTCCTCTTTCCAACCCCTTTCACTTCCAACCCTCCATCCCTCTTATATTTGTGACCCATACCTACACATATACACATAGGTAAATGTATAAATATGTAAATATAACATGGTAAATCCACTTAATTTGGCTTTGTATATCATTTCAGGACAAACTATTCAGCACTAAATAAGTAATTAGGAAACCCATTCTCTCTTTCTTTACAATATCAATTGTGTATAGCTTTTTATTGGTTGGTGGAGGTTGGGAGATTTTCCATTTCCATGCTAGCATGTCTATTAATATTGATACTATCATTTTCAGGTCTTGATTAAATAGCTATATTGTTGATATGTCAAGCATACCAGAAAGCCTTCTGCCTTCAGTCTAGCTTTCATAGTATTAGAAATTGCTGTCCAACTATGACATCTATGAACTTTAACAATGACCAACGTTGCAAGATAGCTCTACAAGAGCAATGGTAGCACTTAGCTGTCTAATTGAACATATGACCCACTCAGTAGGAGGGAAATTATTCCTTCTAACAAAAATTTCACCATCTTCAGAGAGCTAGTAGGGTCATAAATCTTGGAAAAGAACCTCCAGAAGTTACCTTACTAGACAACAAAATTCTTAGCTGCATTCTAAAACTTATGCTTATCCTTCCAGATAAGTGTATCTCTCGCCCTCATGGAATAAGCTTCTCCATATATCAAATGAAGATCATTACAGATTACACCCTCATGTCATAATTCAGAGATCAATGGGTGCAGTGAGCCCACTGGCAAGTAGTGATACAGTTCTGTTGAAATAGGGGCAGCCGGGGCTGTGTCCCCAAACACCCTGGCCGCCTGCTCGGCTAGCTTATGCCCGAAATAACAACACACAAACTGTATTCATTTAAATGCTGCTTGGTCCATTTCTATCTAGCCTCTTCTAGGCTAATTCTCGCACCTGGACTAGCCCATTTCTAATAGTGTGTGTAAGCACCCCAAGGTGCGCTTACCGGGAAGATTCTAGCCTACGTCCATCTTGGATTGGAGCTTCATCGCTCATGTCTGTCCGGGAGACTGGAGCATGGCTTCTCTGCTCCAGAGAGCAGAGCTTGTCGAGTCTGACCTCACTTCCTCTTCCTCCCAGTATGCTATTCTGTTTATTCCTCCCACCTATGTTTTAACCTATGAGGGCCAAGCAGTTCCTTTATTACTTAACCAATGAAATCAACAGATTGATATATGACACTCCCACA
>JABTXL010006712.1:31293927-31355844 GCA_025134845.1 Neodon shergylaensis
ATTACTTAACCAATGAAATCAACAGATTGATATATGACACTCCCACACAGTTCCAAAACTGGTGATGGTTGCTATTAAATAACTTCACACTAGCTCGGAAGTGAGTATAATAAAAGGTTACTTATTTATGGGTAGACTCACAGATCACAGTCCTCTGCATGAATAGAGAACAGGAACCAAATCCAGAAGCCGGGACAGAGCGTGCACATGCTTTACATCGGCATTTATAGTATTAGAGGCCATGCCCAAGTGGGCTGGTATCTTAAAGGCTACTGGTTGAAAGAGTTCCCACAGCAAAACATGGCTTCTGCGCTAAGTCTCAGAAAGGAAGAGAGAACCAAACTGTAAAAGCCGCAGGTCTTGGGAGTCTGCTGTGAGACCATGTCTTCTAAAAATGAAGCTCAGTTATTCGTCATAGTAAGTCAAGACTCTGTTAAGAAGTATTGACTTTTTGTTTTTAAAACTTGCTGAATTTTGGGCAAAAATAATAAATATCTCCTGCTGAATATTACCATTTTCTTGAATAGTCTATAAATAATATTCTTATGTTTCTTAGCTGCTACAAGGAAGCCTGAAGTGAAAACGATCATTGGAAGTTAATTAAAAGCTTTACAGTTGAATATTGAATAGAAATGTAAGTATGTGTTTAAAATTTGGACTGAAGAAATGGCTCGGTTGTTTAAAACAGTTATTGCCCGTAAGTGGAGACTGCTCTTTCATTCCCGGCCTCCTAGAACCAAACAATCAAATAGAAACGATATTAATGGATGTACTCACTCATATTTGGTTTCTAGCCATAAATAAAGGACATTGAGCCTATAACTCAGGTTCTTAGAGAAGCTAAATAAGAAGGAGAACCCAAAGAAAAACATATAGGCATCCTCCTGAATATTAACCTTCATCAGGCGATGAAAGGAGACAGAGACAGAGACCCACATTGGAGCACCGGACTGAAATCTCAAGGTCCAAATCAGGAACAGAAGGAGAGAGAGCACGAGCAAGGAACTCAGGACCGCGAGGGGTCCACCCACACACTGAGACAATGGGGATGTTCTATCGGGAACTCACCAAGGCCAGCTGGCCTGTGTCTGAAAAAGCCTGAGTTAAAACCGGTCTCGCTGAACATAGCGGACAATGAGGACTACTGAGACCTCAAGAACAATGGCAATGGGTTTTTGATCCTACTGCACCTATTGGCTTTGTGGGAGCCTAGGCAGTTTGGATGCTCACCTTACTAGACCTGGATGGAGGTGGGTGGTCCTTGGACTTCCCACAGGGCAGGGAACCCTGACTGCTCTTTGGGCTGATGAGGGAGGGGGACTTGATTGGGGGGGGGTGGGAAAGGAGAGGTGGCGGTGGGGAAGGGACAGAAATCTTTAATGTAACAAAAAAAAAAGGAAACTATATTAATTACAGTACTGTTTGGCCTCTTAGCTCAGGCTTCTCACTAATTAACTCTTACATGTTAAATTAATCCATTTCTATTAATCTGTGTATTACACGAGGATGCGACTTACTGGAAAGTTTCTGGGTTCTTCTCCTTTGGCAGTTACATGGCATCTTTCTGACTCTACCTATTCTCTCTCTATATTTCTGTTCAGATTTTCTGCTTTGCTTTGTTTTGCTAAGCCATTAGCCAAAACTTCTTTATTCGTTGGCCAATAAAAGCAACACATATACAGAAGGACATCCCACATCACTTGTCCTCACATAGGGCCCAGTCCAGTTTCCAGCACCCACATGGTCATTAACCATTCA
The DNA here is from genome assembly GCA_025134845.1 of Neodon shergylaensis. Lineage (NCBI taxonomy): Eukaryota > Metazoa > Chordata > Mammalia > Rodentia > Cricetidae > Neodon > Neodon shergylaensis. The sequence goes on from JABTXL010006712.1 coordinate 31,295,686, forward strand.
TAATCACAGTTCCAGTAGAATTGATACACTCTATGGCATCCACAGGCATCAGGCACAAATACAGATGAAACATTTGTATACATAAGATAAAACAATAAATATTTAAAATATTAAGGTCATAATATTATAAGAGGTATATTTAATACTAAAACCACACATTAAAGAAATAATACAAATCCAGAAAAAAATCACCCTGAAAACATCAGTTTGCCTACTACTCTCTACTATGAACATAGCTAAGATTTCCTTGAAACTGAAACAAAATTCTTTCTTAACATCTTTAAAGTATGCTAAGAAATTAGTTGAAAATATGACAAGAACTTCAAACCTTTGAAGTACGAAATTGAAGAAGACACCAGAAAGTGGAAAGATCTCCCATGCTCTTGGGTAGGCAGAATTAACATAGTAAAAATGGCAATCTTACCAACTGCAATCTACAGACTCAACACAATGCCCATCAAAATTCCAGCAAAATTCTTAACAGACCTCGAAAGAATGGTACTCAAATTCTTATGGAAAAGCAAAAAACCCAGGAAAAGCAAAACAATCCCCTACAATAAAAGAACTTCTCTAGGTATCATAATCCCTGATTTCAAACTCTACTACAGAGCTACAGTACTGAAAACAGTCTGGTATTGGTATAAGATCAGACAGGAGGACCAACGGAACTGTAAAGAAGACTCAGATATTAATCCACACATCTTCGAAAATCTAATTTTTGACAAAGAAGCAAAAAATATTAAATGGAAAAAAGAAAGCATATTAACAAATGGTGCTGGCATAACTGGATACCAGCATGTAGAAGAATGAAAATAGACCCATATCTATCATCATGCATAAAATTCAAGTCCAAATGGATCAAACACCTCAACATAAAGCCAGTCACACTGAACCTTATAGAAGACAAAGTGGGAAGTATACTGGAAGGCATTGGCACAGGAGACCACTTCCTAAATATAACCCCAGCAACACAGACACTGAGAGAAACAATTAATAAATGGGACTTCCTAAAACTGAAAAACTTCTGTAAAGCAAAGTACACAGTTAACAAGACAAAACAACAGCCTACAGAATGGGAAAATGTCTTCACTAACTCCATATCAGACAGAGGTCTGATCTCCACAATATGCAAAGAACTTAAGAAATTGGTTACTAAAAGATCACATAATCCGATAAAAATGTAGAGTAGAGACCTAAACAGAGAACTCTCAACAGAAGAATCTAAAATGGCTGAAAGATTCTTAAGGAAATGTTCAACATCCTTAGTCATTAGAGAAAGCAAATCAAAACAACTCTGAGATTCCATCTTATACCTGTAAGAATGGCCAAGATCAAAAACACTGATGACAACTTATGCTAGAGAGGTATGGGGGAAAAGGGAACACTTTTCATTTGCTGGTGGGAATGCAAGCTGGTACAACCCCTTTGCATATCAGTGTGGCGATTTCTCAGAAAATTAGGGAACAACCTTTCTCAAGACCCAGTAATTCAACTTTTGGGTATATATCCAAAGGATGCTCAATCGTGCCACAAGGACATGTTCTCAACTATGTTCACAGCAGCTTTGTTTGTCATCGCCAGAACCTGGAAACAACCTAAATGCCCCTTGACCAAAGAATGGATAAGGAAAATGTGGTACATTTACACAATGGAGTACTATACAGCAGAAAAAAATAACTACATCTTGAATTTTGCAGGAAAATGGATGGAACTAGAAAACATTATTTTGAGTGTGGTAACCCATATCTAGAAAGACAAGTATCACATATACTCACTCATAGGTTGCTCTTAAACATAAAGCAAAGAAAACCAGCCTACAAACCACAATCCCAGAGAACGTAGACAACAATGAGGACACTAAGAGAGACTTACATAGATCTAATAAATATGGGAATTAGAAAAAGACAAGATCTTCTGAGTAAATTGGGAACATGGGGACCTTGAAGGAGGGTTGAAGAGGAAAGGGGAGATGCAGGGAGAGGAGCAGAGAAAAATGTAGAGCTCAATAAAAATCAATAAAAAAGAAAATATACTTAAACTGTAAGTACATTTGCAATTAAAAATGGCATTTAATACAGTTGTATATACCAGGATCCAGATACTTTTCTGAGTGAACGTTAAGACAAAATAAAATACAAAATGAACTTGATTATAAATTGACAAAGAGCTGAATTGTCTTTCATCAACTCTGTTTTCAAACCTTTTCTCTTTAGAATATTCATTTGTATTATTGGTTCCCTTAATAATTGATATTAACAAGGGGGTAGGTATAGGATGGTTAGTTGGGGGGAGGGGGAGAAGGTACTGGGAGAGACTGCTGGATTTAGGATGCATCTGGGGGCGATACAGTGGAAACTCTTTGGAATTTATGAGCGTGACTCTAGCAAAGTCTCCTAGTAATTGGGGATACAGTGTTTAATCATTGGAATCTAATCAAAGACCCAGATATAAATTTAGATACCTATGGAGGAAGCCAGAAATATACAATGCCTAGACTAATTTAATAATCATCCACTAATCATCAAAGCATTATTAACTATAACTATGTCATTTAATTATATCGTATAAAATGATTAAAAGCCTAATTGCCTTTAATATATGATTTGCAAATTTAAAAAAATACTGTGGTCTAACTTTCCATTTAGTTTTTGTTTGTCTTTTAGCTTTTCTAAATCCTTAGAAACAGAAAATGAGGCTATGGCACAGGTAAACAAAGATAATAACATTTGGGTGACCATTTCAAGCTTTAAAAGAAATCATTAACGTAAGATAAACAATGTAGCCTTTTTCTAAGTTTTCTTTCTGCTATAAAATAGCAAAAAATTCAGAAGGCAAAAGTGGAAACTCTGATCTTCTCATACTGCTTGCTCTCTTGGGTGTGATATTTATCAGGAGGGCTGATGTCTCAATATATGGGAACAAATATTCCATAAAGACCATTTGTGTAGGTAGGGGACAAGATAAGCTGAGGCTCAGAAGATGAAAAAATAAGGGTTGTAGTGTAAGCAGTGAATTCATTTTCCTTTTGCTATGCCATACTTAAAAGGCTTACAATTTAAATTTCAATCTTCTTTCATCCGAGTTAAAATTACTTAAGACTGGAAATATGCAATGGCAAAAAGAAAGTATCTTCAACAATTGGTGCTGGTCTAACTGAATGGTATCCTGTAGAAGAATGCAAACAGATCCACATCTATCACTCTCCACAAAACTCAAGTCGAAGTGAATCAAAGACCTCAACAGAAACCCAGATATCTAACTCCAAGAGAAGAGAATGTTGGAAATAGCCTTGAACACATTGGCACAGGAAATAACTTCCTGAACTTAACACCTATAGTGCAGGCTCTAATATTGCAAGTTAATAAAAAACTGAAAAGTTTCTATAAGGTAAAACACACTACTAACAGGACAAAATCCAGCCTGCAGAATGGGAAACGATCTTCATTAACTCCACATCTGACAGAGAGCTAATATGCAAGAACTATAAAGAACTTAAGAAACTAGACTTGAAAAAAATCAAATAATGTAATTTAAAATTGGAGTATAGATCTAAAGGGAATTCTCAACAGAGGAATTCTCAAATGGCTGATATACACTTAAAGAAATTTTTGACACACTTACCTGTCAGAGAAACTCAAATTGAAATGACTCTGAGATTCCATCTTACATTTGTCAGAATGGCTAAGATCAAAAACACAGTGGCAGCTCATGTGAGAGGCTGTGAATTAAGGAGAACACTGCTCCATTGCTGGTGGGAATACAAACTCGTACAGCCACTTTGGCAATCAATATGGCAGTTTCTCAGAACAGTGGGTATAAATCTACCACAAGACACAGCTATACCACTCTTGGACATATACCCAAAGGAAGCTCCAACTTTCCATAAAGACAGTTGCTCAACTATGTTCAGTTCAGCCTTATTTGTAATGGCCAGAACCTGAACACAATCTAAATGTTCCTCCACTGATAAATAGATAAAGAAAACATGGTGCATTTATACAGCGAAATATTGCTCAGTTTTAAAAAAGAATAAGATGCTTATCAATATAATTTTAGGACTTTTAAATAGAACAAAATCCTCCCCCTAATTTAACATAACAAACTATTTACCATTTTTCAAGTGTGTTGAGATGATGCATCCATTGAGGAGGAGAAGGGTATAAGAATAGTTCCTCTTCTCATTCTTATATTATTTTCCAGAAAAGCAAGAGACTGTGGTCCATTTCCTTTTGGATTTGCCATATTGCTATACCAGAATATTACAAACAACTGCATATGTAAATACAAAGGATTTTAGTTCAAATTTTAAGCTACTTCTTTTTTTAATTCACCTAAAATAGATTATTTTTTCCCCAATGCTGTTTTAGTCTTTCACAGTGGGAAATCAGAGGGTTTATATACTATTCATCCATTAGGAATACAAAGCAAGACCCCTGTGGAGCTTGCTCAGTAATTGGTCTCTGGATACTGCTGGTAGAAATCACCCAAAAGCTCAGTTCCATCTGTTTTGACCAGTGGAGAATATTGGAAGGAATAGCTCTTGCTTACCCACATTTTTACTCCTACCCTTAATTATATAATTATTGTGCATACAGTAGGCAGAATGACAAAATGTATGCAAATGGTTAGGCAAGCATCTTGCAAATGTGGTAATTACTGTATTGTTCAATATATGTATGCTATAGCCAAATGTTCTAACCACATATACAGTGCATACGTTAACAATAAAATGGCCAGTGATTTTTTTCCCTATAAAATGTATTCATTATCGAATAGTACATGATTAGAGTATAAGGGTATGACTCTGTGTTGTTAAATTTTATATTTTATTCATTTAGAAAATTAATGCCAATGAATATATACTAATTAGTAATAAACATGTACAGACTGATAGAGGAGAAATCTTTTGTTTGGTAGTCATATTTTTGTTTCTTTACATAATCACACATGAATATTTACAAATGTTGAGAATAAAATTATCAGCCTCTCTACCTATTTTCAAACTATGTGCCCATTGTGTGTGCATATAAATATAGTTTACTAATGTATATGTATTTATACAAGTTCAAAAGTCAAGTTTAAACATAGTAATTTTCTCTGAAATTCTAACTTCTATGTGTTTCTTAAATATTATTTATGCTTACATTTAAGATGTGTTATAAATACTTTTGTTGTTTGCTTTTAGTGTATCTTTTTGCATTTATTACCCAGTGGTAATGTCAGCTGTTCTTGGGAACTACACTATGGAAATTGGGTAATTAGATGATATTTTGTTCTCCATGAATTTTAAGGTTTTACAACACTAGCATTAAGATTCTTAATTATAGGTAGATATAAAGGAGAAAGAAAAATTAAAAGTAAAGAGGCATATTTATATATAAATGTGAAATATTAATATATAAATGTGAAATAGAAAATTTACACATATTTCACTTTTTATTTTCAGACTCTTCATAACCAATCTTTATTCTATATTCTTTTTAATTTTTGGTTTTATTTTAGGGTTTCTCTGTGTAATTCTGATGGTCCTGGAATTTGCTCTGTAGACCAGAATGGCCTCAAACTCAGAGATCTACCTGTTCTGCCTCCTGAGTGCTGGGATTAAAGATACATGTCAATATGCCAGGCTTTTAATTATATATATAATTAAAATAATTACATATAAACAAACTAACTTATTAATCAAAATAATATATATATAAACAAACTAACATATATATATATATATAATTAAATTTTTTTTTGAAACTGGGTTTCTCTGCAGCTTTGGAGCCTGTTGTAGAATTAGCTCTTTTAGACCAGGCTGGCCCTAAACTCAAAGAGATCTGCCTGCTTCTGCCTCCCACGTACTAGGATTAAAGGCATGCACCACCACCGCCCAGCTAATTCTACATTCTTGAACAGAATAGGATGGACAAGACATTATTCATATTCAGACACCCATCATTCTAGATCATATGTTAATCTTGTGAAATACATTTCTGTCTGATCCATCATTCAAGCTGATATTCACCTTCAGGTTTGGCCTTCATGTTTTCCTGCACTTCAGGTTCCAAGTCACTTACCTGCTGTGATGACTCTAGTATCTATCTGTGAATTCTTTATCATTCCTTCTATCAAATGATAGAACTGTTTCTCCTTACATTGATCACAAGTAGGCTGTGACATAAATGGATGCTATTTCACTGTGACAGCTAGTGAAGGAAAGACATGCAGCTCACACTTGGGTTCTGAGAATCCAGGGAGTTATCTGACTGTGACCCTATGGTCATCTTTCGAAGACAGGTCTCAGAAATAAAGCATGCCCATGTGCTCCAGGGAGCATCAAGGAATTACAGCTGCATTCATCCCTAGGCTGTCTTCTTGCTCTCATACATCATCTTCACAGATGAGATCCTGGTTACCAAGCAACAGGGAGAATCCATCCCTACCAAGACTCCTCACTATTCTGGGCTACGAAATCCACACACTAGTAACATGAGCTTTAAGAAGAACATTAGGGTTGTGAGGTCAGTCAGAACACGCTCCAGTTGCATTAAGGAAATTTGTCTTTTCTAAATCTGTGAAATGAAAAAACAGGTGTTTGGATAAACCAGTGTAAGATGTGCTGAAGACACATTGAGGAGTCCCTTCTGGTTTAGTTCTGTGACTTGCTGTGCAGTTCTGAAGTTCTAAACGTTCATTTTCATGCCAACCTTGAGGCTAGAATAAAATTTGCTTTATTACTCAAAATACTAATTGAGGATTAGAATTCAGAAATGATCAGAAGGAAAATAACTGCAAATGGCAGTTTGGCTATGTTTCGTGTCTATTGTGTTTTTAGAAATCATTCTATGGCGATAAACAATTCTACTAAGATTTAGTCTGAGGATAATCAGACAGGGCTAAGATATGAACTCTTTACTGATAACAAATATATATACTTGTTAAAGGTGGTTCTGAACTTCAATCACTTTTTGAAAGTTTATGTATTTAGAGGAAACAAAATGATAATTTTTCATGAGAATGTAAGGTACAATCTTCAAATTAGTAGAACTGCCTTTCTTTTTCTTTAAATATTCACCATTTATTTGTGTTGGGAATTTTCAAGTTCTTTTATTCTTGTTCTTTCTAAAGCTACAATCAAATGTTGTATCCAATAATGACCTGACTGTAATGTAGACTCACAGTCCTACTCACTGGCTGACCTGGTTTTACCGACTTTTCCCGCCACTCTTTTTAGTCTCTACTTATCACCATTCTAACTTTCCTTATCTGTGAATTAAAGTTTTAAAATACCCTTAGTACTGAGTTGACTCTCTGGGCACTGCACAATGAGATGTAACAAAGTAAGTCACCAAAGAAGAGGGAAAAAAGCAGCAAAGATATTTCTTACTTCCCATTATTTCTTTTTCATTTATTATTGTTTTGTTCTTTATTATTGTACATGGAATCATTTCATTTTCTTCTGAACTTTTATATGAACATGTGCTGCTCATCTCAAATCAACTTTTCAAGTTTGCAGTTTGACTGTGTTTCTTAACATGGGTGTCAGTATTGCATTATGTTGAAATATATAAATATTTATGCAACACGATTATTATAGAAATAGATGATTTATATTCTTAGTTATTCTTAAGCAAAATATATTTCAGCATATTGTTTAGATGGTGTGAGATAAGTATTTTCTGTGTATTGAAGTTTTCTACTTATCTTGGAGCATCTTGAATTTGTTTTAAGGAAGTTAAGTCAACTTTGCTAAATGTGTAAATGGCTGTGAGAGAGAAATGGGACATCTGTTTTTTATGCATAAGAGCATCTCAGCAGGTCCTCAGCAAGAAAGCAGAAGGTTACTATTAAAGGAATGATTGTGCATGACAGAGGAAATATGGGGAGAATACTTAAGCTGTTTTGAATACAAAATCAGTCTAGCAGGAAGCAAAAGAAATGCAGACTTGTCTGCAAGGTCATTATAATAGTGATCGAAGCTGAAACTTAAGACAATTCAGCAGAGCCTGAGGAATGGCAGGTCACTTAAAAAGGTTTCTGAAGCCCTATCCATCCTCCCACTCAAGGGAACAAAAGTGGTAGCAGTCTCAAAGATCTTTCAAATAAGATGTGGGCTGCTATGTATGTTTTCTATTTCATTTGTACCCAAGCATATCTTATCCAATAGTTTCCAAATGTCTCCTTTCTCTAGGAATCATCAATTATCTGAGGATCAATGAGACTATTTACCTTGACTATTTTCTACCTCTCTATTATCAGACAGCACTTTTCATCTTTATGAATAATTTGTTCATTTAGTGACTCCTAAATCTAGTGTATTAACCTATAAAGTATTTTTTATTCCTTTGGCATCTTAGGGATCCTCATTTTCTAACAATCAAAGGAAAACAAAAAAAAAAGTAAAGCATTTCAGTCTTTTCTATCAGACTCAAGTTCCATGATTTCATATCACCACCATCTTACCTGAGCAACAAGGATGATGTCATGTACTTAGCGATTGTAACAAAACATTTGCTTCTATGTTGAAATAAACCACAGTTAGCAGTCATTAGATAAGAGAAGAATCACTGAATCACCCATAGCTGGTTTTCCTAGCTTTTCAGACTGGAATTAGTTTGTTGGTACACAAGAGAGGACAAGCATTCAAGAATGGTCTTTTTCTACAAGATCTCCTGAGTAAATTGGGAGCATGGGGATCATGGGAGAGGGTAGAAGGGGAGGGAGGAGAGAGGAAAGGAGGAAAGTGGAGAAAATATATAGATTAATAAAAACAGTTTTACAAAAGAAGATATCAATATAATGGTTCCTCAGAAAGTTGGGAATTGATGTACCTCTTGGGTATATACCCAAAGGATGCTCCAGTCAATCACACAGATATTTGCTTAGTCATGTTCACTGTGACTTTGTTCCTAATATCCAAACACTGGAAACAGATGTCATTCAACAGAAAAACAAATAAAGAATTTGGTATTTTTTTTAAAAAGATCTTTTCTTTAAAAATGTTACTTTTACTACAGAAAACAGATAAGATGTATTTGATCCATTCCAAGATGAAAAGATAGTGCTATGATTGAGTTGCAGTGCCCCAGATATATTGATTTTGTATCTGTCTTTGGGAAAACTGCCTACCATGAATGTCAGCTCATTTATAGAGGTGATAAGCTTCCTGTTTTTGAGGTTAATTGTCACAGGTGTTGTTGGCACTTAATAAATATTTGATGATATAGCTAAGGAGTAACTTGCTATTGAGGAATAATTCATGAGCTCAGTCTCTGGATGGAACAGAAACTATGACATTATCTTGCTAAAAATACATGTTAGATTATAACCTAACATATATACACATGCATAAAACATACAAAATGCATCCTTGATAGAATATTTAATGACATTTTATGTGATGCACTGTGGTATTTTTTTCCATCTCATGTGTTTCATTATTTATTTTGGAAGTGATCCCTATTGAATCTCAAAGGTGATTTGTGGATCGTCACTTGCACTTTTGAAAGATATTGATCTAAACAGTACAAAACATTATTGGTTACAGCAAAGGAGTGTAGAGTACAAGTTCTAAGAGGAGGAGGAAACTAGGTACTAAGAAGCCTGAAGGTACACTCATGGCTTTTAGTAGAAAAAGAGATCCTGTGTTCTTCGTTTGCATGTGTGCTATGAAATGTATCACTCGGAACAGATTATTTGTTCTATTCAGCACAAATATCAAGGTAATTTCATAGAATTTTGTTTTGGCAGTGACACAATTTTCATACTGATATGTTGGTCCCTTTCCAATGTCATCCAGGCACAGTGGTACATTCTTTCAATCCCAGAGACAGACAGGTCTTTGTACTTTTTGGCTAGCTTGATCTACATAGTGAGTTCAAGGCCAACCAGAGCTATCTAGTGGAACTGTGTGTCAAAATTAAAATGAAAAATCCATTGAACAGCTAATTTCAAGTTAAACTGATTAACAAAACATAGGTGTTTAAACTATATGCATTTCACTGCAATATTTTTGACAAAAGTATTAGAGCATACTTAATACAATCCCTACAAAACAAAGTTATACTTAATCATTTTTCTAATTGCTTACTAAAATTTCTTAGGAGATAAAAGGTTGTTCTATTTTCTTCTGTATAAACTGAGAACAATAATTCAACCACTTTATGAGGATATAGAACTCTTTCCATTGCTGCCAGCTCTTTAGAGAAAGCCTAATGAAATGTGTTTGCTTCTTTGTTGCATTTTTGACATAATGAGATGCTATTGCCTTGACATTTCAACAGCTTATTCTAAGAAGTGTAAAGTCAATTTTGAGTCACCTTCTCATCAGTGTCAAATATTCAGGAATGTTGAAAAAAGCATTAAATAATATTCAATATGTGTTTCTAAACAGAAATTTTGGTCAATAGAACATCATGAATCATTTCCTAAATTTATTTTCTTTCACCCTGTATTTTACTATGATCCCAGAGAGGTGTCAATTACCTAAAAATAAGAAATACAACAGGTGAATAATGCAAGGTGTTTCCCCTAAGATCTTCTTTTATCCTAATGAGTGGTCGATATTTGTAAATTGACTATGCAATGATTTATGAGTATTTCTGATTATGTGCATGATAATATAATGTATCTTATACTGTATGTTACAAGGTAGCCATCATTGTTGAACTAAGTAATATGAGAAATAATTTAATTTAAAAAGTTATGACAATTTCATATATGTATATAATTTATTGTAATCTTATATACTCTTGTCACCATCTCCTGTCTTTCTTTACTTCCACTGACTAGGCTTCTTATTCCAAACCGGGTTTGCCTCTCATTTCCACATCTTATTTTGTGTGTGTGTGTGTGTGTATGTATGTGTGCAGGTCTTGTCCAGATGTCACAGTGTCTATTTGTTCATGTCTGCAACAGCTAGGCCATTTGCAGAAGACAACATTTAAAGAAACGCCTCTCTACTCTCAGGCTATTACAATCATTCCGTTTCACAATCCACATGTCCCTTGGACCTTAGAGGGAGTTATATAGATGTCCTCTTTAGAGTTAATCACTCATCTTTGGGTCACTAAGCTTCTTTTGCATTGGGAAATGGTAAAACTGGGATTCATAACTGCTCAGAGTGATGAGAAAAGTAATTGTATACAAGAGTATGTTTTCCTTATGTACTCTGAGCATACAATATAAGTTGTCCTCCAGAGAGTTCTAGTTATCTCTTTCTTCTTTGAAGAACACCTCCCCTCTCAAGGATAAACATTCCCCTTCTGACAAAACGACAGCCCACAGAATGGGAAAAGATCTTCACTAACCCTACATCAGATAGAGGTCTGATCTCCAAAATATACAAAGAACTCAAGAAATTGGCCATCAAAAGAATAAATAATCCAATAAAATCATGGAGTACAGACCTAAACAGGGAACTCTCAACAGAGGAATCTAAAATGGCTGAAAGACACATAAGGAAATGTGTCTAAAGACCTTAGTCATTAGAGAAATGCAAATCAAAACAACTCTGAGATTCCATCTTACACCTACAAGAATGGCCAAGATCAAAAACACTGATGACAACTTATGCTGGAGAGGGTGTGGGGAAAGGGGAACACTTCTGCATTGCAGGTGGGAATGCAAGCTGGTACAACCCCTTTGGATGTCAGTGTGGCAATTTCTCAGAAAATTAGGAAACAACCTTCCTCAAGACCCAAAAATACCACTTTTGGGTATATATCCAAAGGATGCTCAATTGTGCCACAAGGACATGTGCTCAATTATGTTAATAACAGCATTGTTTGTCATAGCCAGAACCTGGAAGCAACCTAACTGCCCCTCAACCAAAGAATGGATAAGGAAAATGTGGTACATTTACACAATGGAGTACTATACAGCAGAAAAAATGACATCTTGAATTTTGTAGGCAAATGGATGGAGCTAGAAAACGTCACTTTGAGTGAGGTAATCAAGACACAGAAAGACAATTATCGCACTCATAGGTGGTTTTTAATCATAAAGCAAAGAAACCAGCCTACAAACCACAATCCCAGAGAACCTAGACAATAATGAGGACACTAAGAGTGATTTATATAGATCTAATCTACATGGAAAGTAGAAAAAGACAAGATCTCCTGAGTAAATTGGGAGCAGGGAGATCTCAGGGGAGGTTCAAAAGAGGAGGGGAGAGGCAGGGAGGGGAGCAGAGAAAAATGTAGAACTCAATAAAAATCAATTAAAAAAACCAACCAAACAAAAAACTTTCCCCTCTGATAGTTATAAAACATGTCTTCAGTCTGAATTTTAAATTTATACTACTTGATAACCCTTTTTGGAAAGTCTACTACCTTTATGTGATTGCCTTTTGCAGTATAACATTGTAACTTACCCATAAGCTAATAAAGTCCATTTTTTTGTGAATCTATTTTGAACTTATCAAATGTTGCGGCAAACTATATGTGGCAAAAATAACAGTGTGATAGTTTCCAAGATGTATTGCACATTTACGTTTTCTCTCATCAACCCTTTCCTAGGTTCACCACTAAGGAACATGAAGACATCCAGATGAAAATGTAGATATTAAAACAAGGATGATCTAGTAGAGCACAGTGAGCTACTCTCTCAGAACATGTGAAAGAATCAGCCATATAAGAAAACTCCATGTTGCCTCACATCTAAAACTTGAGTGAGTCCAGAAAAGATTAAAAAAATTGCTCATCTGACCAATAGACTTAAATGATGATGTGTGCCTCCTCTTATAACTACTGAATTCTGGGTTGGTTGCTATGAATCAGCTGTTAACTGATACTTTTTACAAAATCACAGATGACTAGGGCAGGCTTTCGATTCCACTCCTCTGTTTCTCATGATAACCCAGGGACATCATGCTTTAAATTATAATTACTTAGGAAACATTAACCCATCGCTTTCTAGCTAATAAAAATGGGGGGGGGGACAGAGAAGAAGGATCAGCCATTACAAATGATTACTGTTCCTACAGAGGACCTGAGTTTGGATTCCAGCACCCATGTTGGGTGGTTTACAACCACCCGTATCTCCAATCCCAGGGGTCTACTTCCTTCTTCTGGATTCTGTGGACATCTGCATTTATGCGTCTATACATTCTCATAAAAATATATTCATGTATATGCAGATATATAATTGAAAAAAATATAATACTTGCCATGAAACAGAAGAATTCGGGGCGTGGAAAGGGAAGATACAAATAGTATAATTATATTATAATTTCATAAATAAAATTAAAAATTACTATGGATAACAAAGCACACCTCTGAGAAGACATTAAGGAAAGCAAACACTTTAAATTTAAATGAACTTAGAATCTGTGTTTTCAGGAGTCACTAAGAAGGGCATGCATGATGACCTAGTAAGGAAATGAACAGTTCTAGGACAGCCTACTGGTAATGAGCACCTTGATATGAATAACTCTGTGGATGTGTTTTTCTAGAAGAGTCAGAAAAGCAATATGTATAGGTACATCATTTTGTTATTTACAAAACATACAGTAGCTTCATGAACATAACTCTCTAAGAATATTCAAATTTCTGTATTTTGTTAAAGTGTGTCATTCACATAAATAGATGTAGAAGTAAAGAAAGCTAATTGTAAGAGTGTCAGAATCTTGTATGGTAGATTTGGGAGATGGGTGTACATTGCTCCAAGGACAATACTGTACTAAATTATCTTCTTTTTTTAATATTTATTTATTTATTATGTATACAATATTCTGTCTGTGTGTATGCCTGCAGGCCAGAAGAGGGCACCAGACCCCATTACAGATGGTTGTGAGCCACCATGTGGTTGCTGGGAATTGAACTCAGGACCTATGGAAGAGCAGGCAATGCTCTTAACCTCTGAGCCATCTCTCCAGCCCCACTAAATTATCTTCTAAGATGCATAGGAAATCACAATAATTCAAAGGAAATGGATAAACGAGTTGTTTCCATGAAGACCATGTATTTATTTCTTTTCTCTGTTGCATATTATCTTTCTGTGATAGAAGCCCTTCACGGGAAAAGTCAACTATAATTTGCTTGGATTGGAGAAAAGAGTCAATTCTGCCTCTCTTTATAAATATGATTTAAAAGAGCAACATAATCAATAGAAAGTAAAAGCTTACAATAACAAAATCACAGCCCCGTTCCTGTTGTGCTTGTAGACAAATGACTGATTAACATGTGCATTTGGGTCTTAGCTGACATCTGCTATTGGGAAATCAGAGAGAGGCGCATCAGAGAGAGAGGACACTAACCTGGCACTTAAGCTTTCACTATTTTTTTTAAAACTTTATTTTGCTAACAGGTGAATATCTACTACAAAATAAGGAAAATAACCAAATTTGTTTTTGTCTAGAGTTTATATCCTGTTCTATTTTTAATAAGTCTACAGGGATTCCAAATGGCAGCCTCATTTCACCTTATCTTCATAATCTTCAATCTTTTCTGCCATTTCTGTCTTAGACATGAGTCGTGTAATTTTTCAAACAATATTTATATTTTTCATATATGGAATAAAGCAATATTATTTGCTATATAATTTAGTCATTTTATCTTTTAGCGCAAATTCTTTAACTGAGTTAACAAAATTTGCAATGATATATATTAGTGGGAAATCCAATAACACATTTTCTCTTGGGTGGAACATATTGTGGCAGTTTGAATGTAATTGGTCCTCATAAGCTCATAGGGAGTGGCATTATTAGGAGGTATGGCTTTGCTGGAGAAGGTGTGGCCTCATTGGAGGAAGTGTGTCACTATCAAGGTGGCTTTTGTGGTCTAATATATACTGAAGCCAGTGTCTCAGATCAAGATGTAGGACTCTCAGTTATTTCTCCAGCACCACGTCTGCCTGCATGCCACTATGTCACACCATAACGATAAAGAACGAAACCTCTAAAAATGTAAGTCACCCCAAGTAAAAGGTTTTTTCTTTATAAGAGTTGTTATGGTTACAGTATCTCTTCACAGCAAAAGCAAACCTAACTAAGACACATATCAAAGACCTTTGTATTTTTAACTATAGGTAATAAATTTATGGTATTTTTTATATCCATTGTGAGACAGAAAACATAAGCATGGTGCATCGTCATATGACAACCATGTTGCATACAAATGGTACATAAAATTTGAAGTGAGTGTACTTAGAAATTAAAAAAAAACTTAACATTCATAAGGAGGCACAAAAGACTCCAAATATCAAAGCCATCTTCAGGAAAGAGACTAATGCTGTAGGCACTACCTCTGATACCTGACCTTAGGCTACACTCTAGTGCTAAAGTATTAAAAGCCACATGGTACTGGCACAAAATAGATAAGTAAATGAAAGATAGAGAAGACCCAGACCCACTGAATTATAGTCACATGATGCTTTATGAAGCTGTCAAAGGTTCATATGATAGAAATGCAGATTCTCTACCAAACTGTGTTGTGAAAAGTGGATGGCTACATACAGAAGAATGGAACGAGACCCCACCCTAGATAAAAGGCAGCTTCAATAAGAAGAAAGGTGTTCTTCTTAGCCAGATAATGTTCCACTTAGGAGCTACAGGTTCTAAAACAAAAATATCAGTACCAGATATATGACACCTTCTTGTGAGTTGTTGGTCAAAGAGACCTAAGAGACACAGAATAATACAAATTTGTTCTAGCTCTTGGTTCAACATTGGTTGTGATTCATAAAAAAATTAACTGGAACTTCTCAGTAGATGTAGCCTGTTGGCTAGCTAGCTTCTATAATGCTGGAAGGTGTAAACAGAGACTGCATTTTTGTTTTCTGGCTGCCCAGACCAGAATAATGACACAGAAAGTATATTAATTACAACACTGTTTGACCAATGGCTCAGGCATATTTCTAGCTATCTCTTACATTTTAAATTAACCCTTTTTATTATTTTATATTTTACCAAGAGGCTCATGGTTTGTTAGCTCTTGCTTTTTGGGTGACTACACGGCATCTGCCTGGCTCTGTCTTCTTTCCTCCTCTATCTCTCCTTGGATTTCCTGCCTTGTTATATTCTGTCCTGTCATAGGCCAAACCAGCTTCTTTATTAACCAGTGGTAATAAAACATATTTACAGGATACAGAGGGAAATCCCACATCAGGAAGGTACTACATTGATTGTTCAAGGAGGGTTGAAGAAAATGGCATTGGTATTACTAAGAGTTGACTCTTGTGAGCTAAAATACCACCCTACAAACCATGATGAGCCCACAGTCATGATCATTGCATAGCAATTATGAGGATAATCAACCACTCTCTGATTGGATTCCAGCCTTGCTACACAGGTGGGCATGAGTCATCATAATGCATTGTATAATTGTATGAAATTGTCAAAACAAAATTTTATTAATAAGATGGAGGGTGACTCTGTACCATGTGGCTATAGGAGGAGCATCTGTCATCACAGTACTTTGGAGACTAACTTGAGCTATACAAGTGAAATCCTATATCAACAGCAACCAAACAAACAACTACACGTGAGTATATTAATAGATGTGGGATCATTTTATTATATAGATGCCTTCAAGCTTAGGGTGGTGCTCATGTTGAACACAGACATATACACAGTAATTATTAGTGCCAATTTCATATTCACTAATATGATGGTTCTGTAAAGTGAGTCTTTAGGGGTGATTTATTCAGGAGGGAGGGGTTTTCAAGAATAGGATAAGCGTCTTTATAAATGAGTCCCTCAGAGCTGCTTGGTCTTGTCATTGTGTGTAAATATATAAGCAGGACACCATCTCTGAGCCAGAAAGGAGGCAAGTGGGTCTTTCTTGAGTAGTGAATTTACCAGCGTCGATAATTATAAGCCTGCAGAAATGTGAATGCTTTAAGACAACTAAGTCTCAAGCACTTTGTTATAGCAACTGGATCAAGAGAACACATATTTACAAGACTACTGCATGACCCATTGTGTGCATATGTGCATGCTTGTGTGTGTGTGTAAACATTCATGCTTATGAATGCAAGAACATGTGCCATGTATGTGTGAATATTGGAGGCCAGCTTTTATTTGCTACTGGTACTTGCCTTCTTCCACCATGTCAGAAATGGTGTCTCTTTGCTGTTTTTTCACTGTATATCCCAGGGCACCTAGCTGATTGTTTTGGAGGATTTTTCTATCTATGACTTAGAAACACTGGGAATATAGACACATGGACCATGCATCTGACTTTACATGATTCTGTAAATCTAGGGGCTTGATCTCATAGCCTCATGTGTGTGCAGCAAGTGTTTTTATCCACTGACCTATCTTTCCAGGATTGCTTTAAAAGTTACAATTCGTGAAAAATCATTGTGTTAGGATACAAATAAACACAGTACAAATCACTACAAATAGATTTTTGTGATACATTCTCTTAATAGGCTACGCACAAGGATCCTTTTCACACATATCTTTATTATTCATACTAGTCTGAAGGAATATTTGCATAGATTACACAATGCTATGCCATTGTTCAGAGCAGTCTCAACTGGTCTTTTTATTTTTTGATTGTCTTCTACACAAATAGAGGAACTGAAATTCTAAACTCAAGGTTTTATGAAATTCAAGACAATCCTCATGAAACAAGTTTCCAGGAAGATTCCTTATAGCAGATAGTAGCTTCTTATGACATAGGTAGACCCCTCTGGAAAATCGATACCCCAATGCCTTTTTTTGGGGTGCATGGGACTGCATTGGTCATTTCAAATAAATGGTATTTCTTTCTAAATCTGCTCCTGACTGAATTCTTCCACTTGAGAAATTAAAACATGCAGATAAGGACCTGAGGAGGGCATGAGACCCGTTGGATTTTCTGATTGTATCTTAAATTATTTATCTCATAATACATAAAATAAATATTATTTTTCACTTATAAATTTGAAGAAAGAAAACATTACTGAAACATTGCCTCATGGCCATTTTATTTTCCCCAATAAAAATACTGCCTGAAAATACATTTAAGGACAAGCAGGCAATTCTGTAGGTGTGCAGAGAGACGTGACATAGTCTTCTTATTAATAAATCACAACATTTCAACATTCTGATTTAACCGTTCCTCTTTTTGCCCTTCACCGACTCTAGAATGAAGAAAATCAATAAATAAGATTGCACTCACCACCCCATACAATTTTTTACCAGTCGGGGGCACAGCCATCCAATTAGGATTTCAGATTTGCTGAGCATTTATTACCATTTCCAATTTTATTCAGAGAAAACTTTTGGAGACCCATTTGGTAGAGGCAATAAGTATTGTATTCAAATAAATCGGTATTGACTGTGCTGTGAGCTGCAGTGAGATATACAATGGCTACAACACAATAGCTGTCTTTTTTATTTTTCACTTAATAACAGATAAATGACCTGAGGAAAAATATTCATTTATTTCAGGGGAATCAAGAGAATAATATAACCCAAAATCTATTCATAAAGATTTCTTTTTCAATAATAATTATCCCCTAAGCGACAACCAAACTATGGCATGTATGGCCATAGAGAAAGGACAATAATTCTTATAAGATGCTGTAGTCTTATATATAAACCATAAATAATTGTAATATCAATACTAAAGTCCTGGGAAGCAGATATCATTGAAAATAAGTTCCTTTTTGACAAGTGTCTTCTCTGCACTTGATTTGTGCCAGTTTTTGTGTATATTGGGGTATCAGTGAGCTGAGCATTCTGGAAAGATTGTTCTGAGAGAACGTGTTAATAGCATAGGGAGACAGAGGGAGGAATAGAATTTATTAAGTAAATCACATCACATGTGAAATTGTTATGATGAAAAGGAAGCATGAGCAGGATATCTGGGGTGAGTGACAGGAACGGAATTAGCACAGAGAGGTAGCTTCCTGTATCAGGTAGGGCGTCCAATGCAGTTATAACTGAGTCAGTGATGTCTGAGTGCTAATTTCATGGGTGTGTTGGAGAGAGCCAAGGAAACACCGGAGGGAAAAAGCATGCCAGGACAAGGCAAGAACACAAGGAAAGTTCTAACCTTGATGTAGAGATGGCTCGTTCATTTCAGGATTCAGAGCACAGAAAGTGAAAGGGGAAGGGAAATGGAAAAGGCGTACAGAGAAAGAAGCTTGGGCCATGTCAAACATTTTGTTTTACATTGGCAGTTAAATAGAAAGATATTTAGGGGCTTAGTGTTGTACAGTGGCATGATCAGAAGTTAAAAGCGCTGCTGGATATTGCCACTTAGGTTTAGCTAGATAATCCAAGCCATTATACCTTATACCATCTTTCTTCTTTTTAAATGCCTCAAAAATGTGGCTTGTTTCATGGGGATTTTCTCCCTCCCTCCCTCCCTCCCTCCCTCCCTCCCTCCCCCTCACTGTGTTTGTGTAACATATGCATTTATGTGCACTGTGTACATGGCTGTGGAGGCAGAGATAGATGTTGAGTAAATTTCTTCCTTTCTTATATCTGTTCATCAGACTTAGCAGCAAGTTCTACTACCTGCTAAACCACCTTGTTGCCCACTTAACAGATTTTTACAGGACAAATTAGTTTTTAAACTTACCCAGAAAAGTACATGTCTTCATGAGTTACCACGTGATGCTTCTATTATGTAACTATGCATCCCTCTGGCAATATGAAGAATGTTAATACAGAAATGAAGTTAGGTAAGTAACTGAAAGATTAAAGGGGATGCAAGTTTTAACTGCCATACCCCCACACCTCCACACACACCATGGACCTTAGTCCCAATCTGGGTAGCGTAGCAGTGATGCTGTTTCCATTGATGTCAGGGATGAAGGAGACCTGGTCTGATGTCTCTGATGGCTTGTAGAGAGACCAATTTGATTTTACAAATTCTGGGACTTTTGTAAAGGGGATTCAGTTGTTGATGTGAGAAGGAGAGCAACTGTTAGACAAGTCAGAGGAAGGACATGAGTGTGCGGCCACAAAGAAGAAAAGCAGGTGGTCACGTTCAGACTCTCTCTACTGCCTCTGCTGATGAAGTCTAGAAGAATCAACTGAATAGAGCAAGCAGATTTGGAGTCTTAATATACCTAACCAGAGTTTAGAGGGTGGACTTGTAACAACCCCAAAACAGTAATTTGCTCATTATTATTACTCTCAAGATGTTTCAAGACTCAATTCACTTCCAGGCTCCAAAACATATTACATTTTTTTTTCTAAATTCCTTCAATACAGTGCTGCCAATCCTAGCTTCTTAGACACTCATTGTTTACTAAGACTTTTTGGACATTTGTCTTAGTTTGCTTTCTATTGTGATGAAACACTGACCAAGTCAACTCATGGAGGAAAGGGTTGCTTCAGCTTTCAGTTAAGTTTATTGCCATTGGTTAATAAAGAAGTTGCTATCAGCCAGTGAATAAAGAATTAACAGAATAAAGTGAAGCTGAAAGAGATATATAGAAAGAGAGGGTAGAGTCAGGAGAAGCTATGTAGCTGTCCACAGGGAACAGGTGCCTCCTTTGAAGCCCACTGGAAACTTGCCGGTAAACCACAGTCACATGGAAATACACAGATTAATAGAAATGGGTTAATTTAAGATGTAAGAGTTAGCCAGAAATACGCTTAAGCTATTGGCCAAACAATATTACAATTAATAAAGATTTCTGTGTGATTATTTCAGGAGTCTGGGCAGCCAGGCAATGAACAAGCAGGCTCCCCCAACGTGAGAGGAGTTGGAGAAATGAAAATTACAACTAGAATATAGAATATATTGTATGATTTTTTTTCAATATAAAAAAGGAAAGAAACTGAACAGAGGCCATGGAAGAGTCGTGGCTGCTGGCTTGCTCTCTGTGGCTTGCTCAGTATGCTTTTGTATATACCTCAGGACCTTACGGCACTATTCACATTGTGCTGTGCCTTTTCAAGTCCATTGAAAATCAAGAGAGTATCCCACAGGCTTGTCCCTAGGACAGCGTGACAAGGACATTTCAGTTAAAGTTCCCTTTTCTGAGAAAACTGCCGTTTGTGAGAAGCTGATAAAAAACCAATCTATAGTTAAAAACTCTAAATTATATTGTTACTTTTAAGTAGTGTCGTAATTTATATGACTATAGGAAATGAACTTATATAAAATATATGAACAGATTTAACATTTCTTTCCTTAGTTCACTGGTGATTTCATATATATAGAAACTTGAGCATTCTAGAAAATATAATTTTTTGGGGGGTAGAATAATTTTTATTTTATGTCATTCATACCCAACGTATTACAAAACTTGTCATATGTTTGATGTCTGAATAATATTTATTAAAATATCTCTTTCATAGCATATCTTTCTGATAGTTGTAAACAGGCATAGCCTCTTTTTTTTTTTTAAATTGTTGAGTATCTCTAGCATTGTACAAACAAGCATGAATTTGTATAGGTGTTTCAAGGACAGTCAAATAAATAACTCACCCAAATTGTCAGTAAGCTATAGTTCAACACGTCATCTTAAATAGCAGTATATAAAATTTAACAACTCATGTAATTGAGAGTGTCCAGAAAATTAATATAATTACGATAGATTGATTGCAACATGCTTTCAATTCTTCATTCCAAACTTTGTGCTAAGTACATAGAGCTATTTTAGACAACTAAATGTTAAATTTGTTGTGAGGTAGCTAAGATACAATCATGTTAGTTGTTTTAGAGCAATTTATTTTGATCTGTGTGGGACTACATTCTGTACAACTCTGCCCTAAAATTCCCTGGTTTTAATTATCCTTGCCCCTTGCCCTCACACTGTTAAACTTATTTTCTCCTTAGCTTAACAATACTCTTTATAGTTCTATTTGTTATGTCAAATCTTTGCGCTCTCAGAGTTGTCATATTTGTCAAGGTACAGGTAGTGAGTTAATGAGTCCAGTTTGTGTTTAGATATTCTCCCAAGAAATTAATAATAGCAATTGATGACACTCCTGTGAAATATATTAAATGAATATCTCCTAAGACTCGAGACCTTATGTAGCCAAGTGTACACATGTGACAGTGGGGCCAGAAAAGAAACAAAGAGAAAATATGCAATATAAGGCACTGGTTATCAGGGTGCACATGACTTTTCCCCCCATATAATACATCCCAACCACAGTTTTCTCTCCTTTCATTCTATCTTCCCCAACTTTCCTTCCCCCTAGACTCATACTCTGTCTGTTTCCTCTTCAGAAAAATACTTTAGGTAATCCCATTTATGTCTCCTACACTGTATTTGTTAACCTTTGAACAGTTAATGCTTCAGAATGAGCTGCTGTCTAGCTAACACAGTTTTATTTTCCTTTAAATGTACCAACTGGTGATGGATCAAGGACATTCATAAGTACAGACTTACCCTAAGCAATATAGTTTTTACTTCTGAAGGAAGTGCAAAACTGAAAACAAAGACTAATGTTTTCCTTATATTATCTGTATTTATTTATAATCTTGTAATCAATTTCACTTCAATTACCAATGTGTTGTTCTTGTCACCTCCAGCCTAGGTGAAAGTCACCGTATACAAGACTAATAAAAGGAAAATGAAATATAAAACTATTGCATTTGTCAGGTACTACTTTTCTAGAAATTAAAACTTAGCCATTAATAAAGCAGTTAGTTTATGATTTAAAATGAACATTTGCAATATTTTATCATGAAATTCAATATTACATTACTTTTAATCTTTATTGAAAGTAAAGTCTAAGTTAATTCATTTTTTATTTGTTACAAGATAAGTTCTGTCTAGTAGGTAATACCATGACTTTGTTTCAGCTCTTGATAAAGACTTCTCAAGACTTCTGTGGGATTTGTCTGAATAGCCACAGTGACTGTTAGAAAGAAACTAGTATATTCATTGTTCCATTAAAATAACACAATAGCCCATGAAATATGTGTGTGGTGGTATGAAGAAAATGGCTCCCCATAGGTCATAGAGAGTGGACTGTTAGAGGTGTGGCCTTTTTTTGAGTAGGTATGGCCTTGTTGGAGCAAGTTGTCACTGGGGGCAGACTTTGAGTTTTCAGATACTCTTGCCAGGCCAGTGTCTCACTATCTTCCTGCTGCCTGCCCATCTGGCAGCTCTTATCTGCCTCTCCAGCACTGTGTCTGCTTCCCACTATGATGATAACGGACTAAACTCTGTACTGTAAGTCAGCCCCTGATTAAACATTTTCCATAAAAAGAACTGCTGTGGTCATAGTGTCTCTTCAGAGTGATAAAAAAAACATAACTAAGACAGCAGTTTGTACCAGGGATTGGGATATTACTGTGATAGACCAGACTGTGCTTTTATCAGAGGAATATGGAACTCTTTGTAACTTTAGCCTAGGAAAGTGACTGGACATTTTAAATGAAGCTTAATAGGCCATACTCTAGGGGCATAGAAGACAGTGGTGCTGAGGGTAATTTCAACTGTGAGGGCTTGGCTCATGAGGTTTCTGAGGGTAAGAATATTAGTATGTGGCTGAGAGATATTTTGTGATATTTTGACTCCTGTTGTCTATTAAATACATTTGACGCTAAATTGAAGAGTTATGGATTAGCAATTTAGGCAGTGAAAATTAAAAAAAAAAAGCCTGGCATTGACTGTGTCTTGTGGATTTTAGTGGCCAGTCTTATGCAGATCTATAATGAAAAGGAGCACGGTGAGCAAAGAGAAATAAAAAGTCTACAATTTGAAGAGAAAAGGTATACCAGACAGTTTAATGGAGCTAAATTCTGAGTCTAAGGAGATAAAAAGATGAAAGAAAAGCCTGATGCTAGATGGAAACCTCAGGGCAAGATCCCACTTGGCTAAGAGTCCAACATGTGAAATGGAAAACTTGGAGCCTGGAACGTTGGTGCACGCTTTTGTTCCTAGCACTCCGGAGGCAGAGGCCTGAGTATTCAGAGTTCAAAGCCAGCCTGGTCCTTCCATGATAAGGAAAACTGCTGAGGCCAGGTATGTGCTAGGGGTATAAATGCCTCTACCTGGAGGTTTAGACTGGCCATTGCATGAAGCTATAAAGGTGAAGCCTGGATTGCCTTGGAGGCCCTAAGATGTTGAAGATGCTAGAGCCATGGGGCAACTGAGAAGGGGAGCTTTTGACTGGAAGTGGAAGCAGCACAAGAGAAATAAGTACATTGCAGTCAACAAAGCTGAAAGAAGCTGGAGACCTAAAGAGTGTTTTGACATCAGACATGGAGATGAAGAGTTTGGAGTTTGCTTAGCTGGTTTTAGCTCTTTCTTTGATCCATTACTTCCTTACTATGCTCCCTTTATATCCTTTTGGAATAGTAATGTATATTCTATATCATTTTATGTTAGAAGTATGTGACTTATATTTTTCATTTTGATATTATTGGGGATTACAGTTAAGATATTGTAGAAGTCTCAGAAGACTTTTTCAACTTTGAATTTTTAAACAGTTCTGAGACTATGATAGACTATGGGGACTTTTGAAATTGGATTATGATATGGAAACAATTGTATGGGTCTCAGGGAGTCGATTATAGTGATTTGAATTAAAATGCCACCCATAGTCTCATAATGAGTGGCACTATTAGGAGACATGGCCTTGTTAAAGCAAGTGTGTCACAGACTTTGAGGTTTCAGATGTTCAAGTCAAATCCAGTGTCATTTTCATTTCTTGCTTCCTGCTCATTTAGAGACAGAACTTTCATCTATCCCTCCAACACCATGTCTGCCTGCATGCCACCTTGCTTCTCACCATGGTGATAATGGACTGAACCTCTGAACTACAAGCCATCCCCAATTAAATGTTTGCCTTTAGAAGGGTTGCTGTGCTCATGGTGTCTCTTCACAGTAATTGAAACCCTAACTAAGACAATATGTACGCTGTAATATTTGAGTTAAATATAAACATAATTGTTTAAATACACACAGAATCAATTCAAGAAATTAGAATCCTGTAAGAATCAGAACAAATTTGGTAAAGACTGATAACAAACTAATCTGCATAGAAACACAGTATATTATATGAAAGAAAAATAATCAATCATGATTTAAAATCATACTAAAATCATTGCATGTGGCTGAATTAAATCTTTAGACATATTATTTGAAAGGTGTTGATATGATTTAGTAAAACCTGTTTTACTTAAGATGATTTGATAAATTTAATATTATTATGTTCTTGTCATAAATCAGTGAATCATTCATTGTATAACAAAACTGTGGAGTCTCCAACATAAAACCAGGTACATAAGAAGGTTTGTATATGAAATACCAAGTTTTGAGTTCATCTATGTAACATGTCTTTGATGGCACACTTGGACTTTTGTTTCTTCATAGTTATACAAAGTGTCCAGTTTAATTCTACTAGGAAAAACTTAAGTATATAAAATGATTGTTTGGGCATATTGAGAGCACTCTATCACAGGAACATGCTGTCAGCATGTTGAATATTATATAAGAGTGTCGATGATGCCAAAGATTTCCTTAGTATTGTGTATCAGCAAAAGATCCTCAGTAATGAAGTAATGAGGCAAATTCTCTTTCTTAATCTGTATGGCTTCTTACGAACATTTCTTCCAAGTTTATGCCTCCGTGGCAATTTTTTTGTCTTTTTTCTTGAAATACAGACATTGAAATTTATGAAAGTAAAATTAAGAAAAGTAAATATCTCAAGACCCAGTAATACCACTTTTGGGTATATATCCAAAGGATGCTCAATCGTGCCACAAGTACATGTGCTCAACTATGTTCATAACAGCATTGTTTGTGGTAGCCAGAACCTGGAAACAACCTAAATGCCCCTCAACCAAAGAATAGATAAGGAAAATGTGGTACATTTACACAATGGAGTGCTACACAGCAGAAAAAAATAATGACATCTTGAATTTTGCAGGCAAATGGCTGGAGCTAGAAAACATTAGTTTGAGTGAGGCAATCCAGACCCAGAAAGACAATTATCACATATACTCACTCACAAGTGAGTTTTAGAAATAAAGCAAAGAAAACCAGCCCACAAATCACAACCCCAGAGAACCTAGACAACAATGAGGACCCTAAGAGAGACATACATAGATCTAATCTACATGGGAAGTAGAAAAAGATAAGATCTCCACTGGGAGCAGGGGGACCTTGGGGGAGAATAAAGGGGGGGAGGGGAGAGGTAAGGAGGGGAACAGTGAAAAATGTAGAGCTCAATAAAAATCAATGAAATAAAAATAGAAAAGTAATCATGTCAGATGTGGAGGGGTATGGCTGTAATCAAGCACGTGAGAGTCTGAGGTAAGACTTCTGCATCTGACATCCTAACTGAGAATGACAAGAAAGAATGAAAAAAAAAGCCCAAATATTACAAATCACCATAATAAAATTTATGTATCAAAAACTTCATTCAAACCATTGGGAATAAATTTTCCACCTCATTGTACATTAGGAATTTTAACTCTATATAGTTTATCATAATTTAAAGAAATGTCAACCAGCTTGAATTATGCCTAGTTTAAAATGTCTAGATATTGGTCATGTAAGCTACAGTAAGGCACTTATTGATAGTCAAGTGCTTAGAGCAAAGCCTGGCGCATTAGCAATGCCCACGTTTGTCACTGTTATAATTACAGTTATTAGCATTGTTACTGATCTGTAACCTGTACTTTTCTTATCAGCATTTATTCTATCTGCAGCAAAAACAAAGACCTGCAAAGACAAGCTCTCAACCTCACAGATGAAAAGGACACTGGGTATTCAGAAATCCTTACTATACAACATGTCTTAGAGAGTAACTATTACCCAGAGATGTCTTCTCTACAGGTGATAACTACGAACAAATGACTTCTGAATAAGTGTCAAAACTGAAAATATACAAAAAATTTTTCACCAACCATCATAGCATCTATAGGTCTGTTATTAACATGTTACCTTTTGAAGAACGCTTTGGTTACTTTTACGTGCTAAGTAAAGATCTTCTAGCTAACAATTCCCATAGCACACTATAATTCTCTTTCATATAACTTGTCACATTGTAATTAAATAGTGATTTATAGAACTGCTTATCTAGCGTGTGTGTAGTCAGAGGGAGGACTTCATGAGCTCAGTGACTGTATCTTCCTATAATCTTATCTATGGCTTTGAGCAGGCTAATAAAAGGAAAAATGAATGAAATAGAAACACCCCTGCAAAACACAATGTCTAACTCCCTGTCTTCCTTCAAATTTTCCATGCAATGCTGATTCTCTTTTCTGTTCTTGCACACATTGATGCATCTAGTGTAATCTTATGCCACACTGAGAAAAATGTGGCTTTTTTTAAAAACTCTGATTTTACACTTCTTCTTTCCTCTTCTACAAGCAGCTAGAAAATAAATTGTTTACGTACTCTTCCACTTCAATCAATAACTGCACTTACAATCCTTTTAAGCCCCCGTGTATCTATAAACAGCTCTCATTATTTATCTCCCTGCATAGATGGTTCAAAATAAGACACCAGGAAAGTAAACTAAATGCAACACATCAGGCTTTAGATGCCTTGATATGATCTAACAGGGGATTGTAACAAAATTGATGTGCGGGACTACTCTTTTTACTTTGTAGATTTAACAGCAACAGACTGGATAACTCACTCATCACAAGCAGATGCCATTATATTTCCAGTATCGTCCTGGGTTGTCTTTGTTTACGATGCTTGCCTGTGATACTCTCACCCCAAATTTTTATCTCCTGAAATCCTGTCCGGTATTTACAGCCAGAGGAAACTATACTGTTTTACTTTCCTTACCTGCCACCTTTTGTGTATGCTCAGACAACAAATACTTCGTGAACATCTGTTGTCTTGGTTATCATGTCAAATTTTATTGACAGACTATCAAGAAAAAGGATATAGCTTAGAGTTCAGGTCATGGAACATACAACCAGAGACTGCATGATCTAATAAATATTTTTTTCTATTTTTAGAAATCAGCTAAATTGAAACATCTGTACTCATATAATACTTCCTACAGAACACATTCTAAGGAACAGGAGCGCTAATGGAGGTGACGTCGATTTGCCAAGGACTGAAGCTTTGCAAATTCTGAGCCTAACTACATCCTTCTGCTTAAAAGGCTGTTGTCTGTTATTCTGTTCTTCCTATTTAAAGATATTTCTCTCTTCTTATATATTAGCCCCACTATATCACAGGAATGGAAATATAACACACACTGTCTTAAGAGGAAATCACATACCCATGTGTCATGTTTACAAATTTCTTTAAGGAATGCCCTCAACCCCAAAATCGCAGACTGGCATGGTTTTCAATTGATCCTGATCACTCTTCTCATGGTATATGATAATTATGTCAAATTATAAATGATATACATTGCATTGATACTGGCCTATGACTAGGTACCCTGACACAATGCTAATCGCATCCCTGACCTGTATTGTACAACTATAAGCTGCTAAAGTCTGGTTCCCAAACTCCTTTGCTCTTAGTGCTTTGGTCTTGTGTCAATCCTTATCAGTTTCTATCAACCTCTAAAATCTGTGCCCCGGACCTGCACTTTTAAAACATTTTGTTTCTATTCAGTCATCTACAGGCCTTGGTTACACAGACTTAAAAGGTCTTTGTGGTCTGATCCCAGGCCCAGAAGCTGTTGGTAGGAACCATTATAAATAATTTATTATAGTAATACTGTTCTGATTTATTGAGTGCTCTGGGAAATGGACAGTCAGATTGTTCGCCTCATCTCCTAGTAACAGTTAAAATATAGGAAACAAATGGGATAGAGGCAGCAAATTGTGTCTATTACATTTGAATCAGAGAAAGAGCTAGGTGTACATTCCCCAGAAGATGAACTTCAAATAACGGTCAAACAGAACATGCAACGCTGGCTAAATCACAGGGAAATCTCTCTTTCCAGAATTTTTTGCATGCCAGCTCGTTTAATGCTGTCAACAAAGCATACTGACCTGCTTTCAGGTTCACTGCAAACTTTCCATGGAACTTGGTCCCGGCAGTGCTGCCATCAGATTCCTATTTTTGTGGCCAGATGATTGGCAACTCTCTAGGAATATTCCAGACCTTCAGTGCCATATGGACACTGCTGAGGTATTTACTTTTATAGACCGAGAGACCTTCGGATTCTCAGCTTTCATGGCATGTAAAGGATAACAGCTAGACTATCCAGCCCTACTGTATAAGCAAACCTAACAAATATTCTTTTGTAATATGTTTATTATGTCAATTTTGTTTCTATGGAGATCCTTTCCTAATGCTAGCAGAAATGGTTTTGTTTTTGTTGAAGGAATCTTCTGTCAACTAGGCTGGCTTAAAACTCACTCTGTAGCTTTGGTGCCTTGAACTTCTGATCTTCCAGCCTCAGTTTTCTCCTCAATGTTTGAATTACATGTATCAGGCACTGTGCTGGGCTAAAAGAGAGATAATTGGAAATTCAATTGTGATGTAGAGCTTTTGGACATTGATTAGATTTAGACATTATCATTAGCCTAGATCTCCCATGATTGAATATCATTGGCTTCAGAAGAAGAGGGAGCAAGACCAGAGAAACACACAGATTCAAATACAGATTCCCCACCTCTTGCTTTGTGCTGATGTGCCGCCCCACACCTCTGTAATCAGAAAGACCGTCATCACACATTGCCTCTTTATCTTGATAAAACCTAAATAAGCCTACTTTTAAATAAAATAACCTGCCTTGGGTATTTCATTATAGTAGCAAAAATAGACTTGTGTCATTCATGGAGTTATTATTAGACATGCCACTACTCATAAAAGGGTCAGACAGTCCTTTACTACTAAATACCCTCAGACTGTCATGGTAGGTTGTAAATAAACATTTAATATCTACATCTACTTTCCATTGTTAAATAAGCTGTTCCAGATCTATGTCTTGTGGATTTAAAATGACTGTATCTTTAGAGAAGGCTACAAAAGAAATACCAATAACGTTTAGACTTTTCCTAGTTTTTTTTGCATGTTGAGACTATAGAAGACAGTAGAATATCTTATCTTTTTTTTTGTTTTGTTCTCTAAGTTTTGTCTTGTTCTTTTTTCCAGATTGCCCTAAACCTCTTTTAGCAATTTATATAATCATTGTGACAAGGTCCTAAACAAACCTGGTGGGTTAAAGAAGACAGAATGGATATGTTTAAGGCCAGATTGAAGTCTGAAACACTCTTCATTCATTTTATTTCTGGAAGAAATATTCTTACATATTCCACAAGATAGAAATGAAATTCCAAGGTAAAGGTGCACTAACATGGTTCCTAAATAGCAAGAGTCTAACGTGCTCAGGAACAACACACAGAAATAGGAACAGAAAATTAAAAAAAAAAGAAAAAAGAAAAAAAGAAGAGAGAAAAAATAAAAATGTTTACAAAATGATTGGCCAAATACTATAATAGGCTTTTCCGGTCTTTGGTGGTCCCAGGGTCATGAAGAATCACAGAAATTTCTTGTGTATACCTAAAGCCAGGGATTTCATTCAGAAGTGATTGTTCAGTAAAATTGACTATTTTCCTCTTAATAATGTGATATGCTCACTTACTTGGCTTTTAATTTTTTCTTAAAAATCACTACTGTTAATTTGACTATACTTATCAGTAACTAGATAAATCACTCTGATATTAACATTTTAGAAAAATAAAAGGCATATTTATGAACATATAAGCTTAACTTTGTCTTATTTTTTATAATACCATAATAAATAATCACATCATTATAGGCTGTTATATTTATTGTAAAATATAGTTAGCTTGCTGTAGGAAGTTAAAGCCTACCAGGCCAAGGGGAGCCATCCTGGAGTCTGGTATCCCTAGAGGTACTGATCATGCCTAGTCAATTAGGGGGACCACAAGATTCTGCCTGAGGGCCTAGCCCCAGCTGCTGTCAGAGGCCCTGATTGTGCCTAGCCAATGAGGGGCCACTATACAATGAAAACAGATTGGACCGCCTGGACTCTGGGAGAGTATATATAAGCTTTCCCCCATTGTTAAATAAATGAGTTTGTTATATCTCTTCTACCTGACTCCCTGTGTTTGAGCCATTGACACTGGACTTCTCATCCCCTACCCCAAGGAATACGTTAGCATCCAGCTACATCAGACATTGGGGTCCAGCAACAGCTTGCAGTTTGAACTTCTGAAAACTAGAAAATCTTAAGTCTGGGTATATCTGTAAGATAAATAAAATGAATTACTTCATGAAAATCTTAGAACAGTTATTAAACTTCAGCCCTGGTAATAAAATGGTATGTGTGCTTCTCGTGAAGTATAGGTTCTGATCTATATTAAGCAGTATAGATTCTCTTTATCTTTATCAAGACAATTTATAAAATGTCTTATAATGATATTTTCCTGAATCCAAGGCAGCACAATGTATAGAACCATCATCACTGAACTCTTGACACTGGGCACAAATGCATTAATATCTCTATTTACTTCATAAACTATCATTTACATTTCTATTATGGTTTAAAAGATATTTTTAAATCATAAGCAGGATTCTTCTCTCTTGGCTTTATGTCAGGAGCCAAGACTGACGTTCTATACCTACAGCTATATCCTTTCTTCTGTTACTATAGAGAAATGTAAGGCTTGTACCTATAACACATGGCAAATGTAAATGCTACTTAAGTTTAACTAATTTTATAAGAATATATTTATATTTCTTTAAAACTGCAAAGGCATAAAGCCCCAGAGTGCCATTTGGTTCAGTTCAGTCTTTTAGAGCAGGGTGTGACTATATGATCGATACTTGCAGTGGGAACTTCATAAGGCCATTGTGGGAACAATGTAGGCAGAGAGCTGCAAGAAGAATTCTGAAAATAGTGCCTCATATGTCAAGGCTTTTGGAGAGCTTTTCCTTGCTCTCCAAAACACATCTTTGACTTTTATCATACAGTTTCATTTACACAAGACTCTCTATAAGACATTTACCATGATACTGTCATCACCTGTCACATCTCTTCCATCAACCCTCTAAGTTTTAAGACTTGCTTCCATGCATTTTTAAGATTTTAGATCCTAGGAATAAAATAATCTTGGAGTGGCTGAAATATTTAAGCTGACAACACAGATAAAGTCATACTCTTGAGAGAAAAAGAATGGCAAGTGGATTGGAGATATTAATGAGCCAGGAGCTGGCCATGAAAATCGCATCCCACACAGTCTGTCCTCTGCAGATACAAAAGAGCAGCCATCTTAAGGATGAGACAAGACTTCATTCTGGGATCCAGAGTTTTCAGTAGCAGCTACATATGGTAAAGGGCAAGCCTACCTAGCATCAGGAACTTCGGTTGCTGTGGCCACAAAGCACCATAGTTTTTATCATCAAGTTAGTCAATTTACTCTCTATCTTGTCTCATATTCCCTAAGTCATCCTTCCACAGAAAGCCAGGACAAACCCTGATATCATTGCATAATAGGTATGCGCATTTATTGCTCCACCTTTATGGTGCCGAACTGTCTGGACAGCAACTGCAAATGGGATCCTTCCATTTTTATAGGGATGCTCCTGGAAATCCTCTACGACTGGTTCAGCTCTGATCCTGGTTCCTTAGCCTTTCTATCACTGCTTCCTAGATCATCTGAAAAGTGTTTTTTATGTGGTTTACAAAGTCATGAATGGTTATGGAAAGCCAGAGCTTTAGGTGGACAGATCTGGATCCCATTCTCTCCCTATCATCTGAAACTTGAGCAGTGCGTGATGCTACCTCATGAGGGCAATAACTAATAATCAAATGATGAGTTTAATGTTTACTTCTTTGAGATGGTATTATAATTTCCTGAGTTTCTGTATGTTTCTATAAATATATCCTATGTCACTAGTACACAGTAATTCAAGATATGGTAATAATATTCTTATCATTTTCCATTTATTATGATGTGATACATACTATTTTCTAGAATGCTGAATAATTTAAAGTTTCAAAATTGGCCCTGAGCATAAGAAAGATATTCTCTTCTTTATGCCAGTGTATCATACATTCTGTAAGTGTTGATTTAATAACTATATTAAAATAACTGCATTAGGCATGTATTCAACCTCATCTCGCCTCCTAATATATGTTTTTACACCTTTAGTGACATAGAAAACTATTCATCAGCTTCTGTGTGAACAATAAAGAAGGCAGGGAGAAAATTACCTATGTTTTCAAATAACTCATAACTAACTGGAGAAAGAGTATGGAGCCAGATACATTTACTTTTTGGTGCAGGTACAAATTATACTTTTGTAACTGGAGAGGGAAAGAAATCACAAATCTAATTCATTTTAAAGAAACCTCTCAAATGCAAGCAGGTCTGGAAACAGAGGTGTTTACTTCATAACTCAATCTTTTCAGGCAGAAGCCCAGAAGAAAACAAAAGAAGCCAGCTTTTCAATCTCATTGATTCAAATGTCTTCAACAGAATTTCATACTTCAATGTGCGAGTTATGTTTTCTGTGTGTGTATTTGTCTGTCTGTCTCTTTGTCTATAGATGGCTTTTTTATAATTTATTTACCTCTTTTGTCAAAGCTGAGACTTTAGATAGTTACATACACCTATGTTTATGACACACTATGTTAGATAAATGAAGTGATAAAATACCCATTAGTCATATTTTTCTTATTTTAATTTGGGGACTGATAAAGCCACAAAGCAAAATGAATCTCATTCAAACTGTTTCAAAGTAGGACCTCCCTTACAATGATGGCATCCCAGGCATCAGTGAAGAGGTTCTTAAAAACATACTCTGGCTATGGTTGCTGATAATTCTCTGGAGCAAAACTGATGGGCAGGGATTCTAATTTCTAATGTCTAGAAGGGGACAGATAATTCTCATCTATATCTATCTTTTGATGCTATGCTGGAGTTTCTTGCCTTGCCTACTTCTCTTTAAGATGATACTCAATTGATGCGTTCAAGTTGTTGTCTCTTTTACTAAATCAGAAAGTCAATGGCAGAGTTAAAACTATGTCTCACTTCTTTGTTACAAGTATTTTAGGTCTGAATCTAGAACTGAATCTAGGCTTGCTACCAACAATAATTTAAAAAGATGGATTATCTGCACTTATTCTATTTTGGTTGTTGTTTCTTTTAATGAAGCTCTCTTAATAAAATGTTTATTTAAGTGGGAAAATGAACATTGTTTAAGGGTATGAAAGCTATTCTAATTTAATGTGATACGAGTAGATTAGGTAAGATTTTTTTGAATATGTTTGTTTGTGGATATATGTTGGTACAGTATGCAGAAAAGACAGAAGAAAGGACAAGAGCCAGTGTAACTGGAGTTATAGATGGTTGTGAGCCACTTTATGTGAGTGTGAGTGCTAGGAACACAGCATGCCTTATATGTCCTTGACTACTGAGCCACTCCTTCTCTAGGCTTGGGTAAGTGCTTTACTCTCTCCCTTTCTACCTCTCTGAAAAATCTGTGTGGCAAGGATTATGCAATTACTGTTAGGAGTTGGCCTTATCCAAGGATTTTCCTGAGATAAGATGTACAGATAAGGAATTCAGTTCTTTGTCTAAAATCAGGTAGGTATATGCTTGACAAGGCCAGTTATGTTCTGGGTCTTGGCCTTGGAGAAGAAACAGCACTGAATCCCAATAACCCAACTCTTTCTACCCTTAGGGGTTATGGTTGTCAGTGCTAAGGCTTCTCTGTGCTTGGGCTATAAAGCCTGGGAGATACCCTGTGTTCTCTTTGTGCAATATGTTGACACTGTCTCATTTTTCTTTTCAGGAAAGCTGCATATAAGATGTTACACCTTTAAATAAACTCTTTGGGGTAAAACATAGGCTGTGCAATCTCTCCTAATTCCAAGTTTCCTATTTTCAGTATCTTTTCATTCATTTTCCCTCCTCACCCAGAACCGTGTCATTGAAGAATGTCCTGGTGGTCCAAGTTATATTATGTTCTCTATTCTCAAAAGTTTTGTATTTTTTGTTTAAGATGGGGTTTCTCTTGTAGCCCAGGATAGTCTCAAATTTGCTATGTAGTTGCAGCTGGTCTTGAATTTACCTGTTGCTCCCTTCTGGGATCTAGACATACAGAAATCCATCTTCACACTCAGCTACTTATACAGTTTCAACAATTTTTTTCCATAGTATTTTATCTTCAATTGTACATAATACATTTCATAAAATAGCAACTTTTCAAGGAGTATTATCTCCATTGTTGCTGTTTTCAGTTTTCTTTCCCAGGAAGAGCAAGATGCCATGCATGAAAACTCCCCCCCCTTTTTTAATCTCAGAACATGTGGCATGCCAAACTTCAAATCATTTGCTGTAAAACACATTTCTCTATTCCAACAGGAAACTCCCAGGTCCAAATCAACCAATTTACAAAGTCATTTGCAGTTCCTCAGACTTCTGGGTAATGTGTCAGGTTCACAGCCATGGCCTCTCCTCAGGTAATTACTGCCCGGATAGAGGTGGAAACGAGGGAATTGGGAAGTAGCACAATAAATAGAGCGCGTTTTAGACTGGTGTCAACATTTTGGCTGACAAATGGTGTTTCTTCACTTTGCTTTCTTAGTAGAATGTAGACTACTAGATCATTTAAGGAATAAAATACTGAACTGGGAAGTCATAAACCTGAACAATCAGTCATCTAGTGTGTCAGAAACTACATATAGGCAGGTAGTCACAATGTACTAGCTACAAACATATCAATCAATCTATAGAATATCATTCTTAAAGCTTTTTCCTCCTCATTATCTCTGCTGCCACCTTCTCAGCCCTCTTGTATCTTACTAGATATCACCCTAACAATTGAACCAATCTGTTTTGTTTTTGGTAATTTTTTTTTTAAATTTATTTATTTATTATACAATATTCTGTCTGTGTGTATGCCTGCAGGCCAGAAGAGGGCACCAGACCTCATTACAGATGGTTGTGAGCCACCATGTGGTTGCTGGGAATTGAACTCAGGACCTTTGGAAGAACAAGCAGTGCTCTTAACCTCTGAGCCATCTCTCCAGCCCAGTTTGTTTTTGGTAATTTTAACAACCAATTATCTGCACAGATGTCAAAACATTCAGCAACATCTCATTCCTTATCACACCAGATCACTGTCTAAAATTAGGATAAGTTCTGTGTTGTTTGATGGATAAAATTTAAGATTCTCATAAACCTCTCATCACTAACATCTACATCTTACCTTTCTTTGGGGAGAAAGGAATGCATATCATTGTAACTAAAGATTCTTCTCTGTATTTAAAGACAAATCTTTTAAATAACTTGCTAGATTATTTTCCCAAAAATGTAAAGATAGAAAACAACTTTGAAATATTGCCACAAAAGTAGCTGTGTTAGAAGAAAATGTTCACTCCCCATAATAATCCTCTCTTCTCATACCTCCTTTCTGCAACAAAGTCTCTTACATGGAGAAAGAACAGAAAATGTTACTACTTTCCTTAGAAGTGATAAATATATCCTATCAGTGTTTGCTAGCTATTATTTGTCAAAATATAACTATTCAGTTGTGAATGTACATACACAGATTGTTACAGCACTGCAGGGACTGCTTGGTCAGTAGAGATTTTCCATATTAGCATAATGACCTGAACTTGGCTTTCCATTGTCCATGTGGAAAGCCAGGTGAATAAATCATTGCAGCACCGGGAAAGTGATGACAGATGGATCCCTGGAGTTTTCTGTCCAGCCATTCTAGCAAAATTGATGAGCTCTCGGTTCAGTGAGGGACCTTGTTTCTTAAAACAAAGTGGAGAGTGACCAAAGAAACAAAGTATGCCAATATCTGTGTATACATGTGTTCATATGCACACACACGCATACACACATCTAAGTAAATCATACATACATATATACTACATACACATATAAAATATGAATCTTAGACACTGTCATAGTTATGGTTTTCTATTGCTGTGAAGAGATACCACGACAATGGCAGCTCTTATAAATGTGACATTTAATTCGAAAGGCTTGATTACAGTTTCAGAGGGTCAGTCCATTATCATCATAGTGTGGAGCATGGTGGCCCACAGGGAGACATGGTACTAGAGCTGAGAATACTGCATTTTGTTTGTAACAGGAAGCTGATTGACTGTCACACTGAGGAAGCTTGAGCAAAAGAGATTTCAAAGCCCGCCCCCACAGTAACACACTTCCTCTAATAAGGATATACCTCCTAATAGTGCCATTCTTTTGGGGTACCATTTTCCTTAAAACCACCACAATCCACTTCCTGGCTCCCAAAGGCTTATAGCCGTATTATAATGCAAAACAAAAAAAATGCACCAGTCCAACTTCCAAAGTCCCTATAGTCTATAATAGTCTCAAACTTGTTCCAAGGTTCAAAGACTTTCTAAGATGCAGGACAATATCTTAACTGTAATTTCCGTTTACTTGTCAAAATCAAAAATAAGATCACGTACTTCCAACATATAATGGCACAGGATATACATTACCATTCCAAAAGTGCAGGGCATAGTGAGGAAACACTGGACAAACACAAGACCAAAAACTAGCTGGACAAACTCCAAACTTCGCAGCTCCATGTCTGATGTCAAAATGTTTTTCATATATTCAATTCTGTTCAGCGTTGTTGGCTTCAATATACTTCTTTCCCTTGGGCTGCTTCCACCCCATTAGCCACTTTTCTCCATAGGTATCCCATGACTCTGGCATTTCTAACATCTTGAGGTCTATAAGGAATCCAGGCTTCAACTTCACAGCTTCATGCCGTGACCTCTATGGACCTCCCCATTCAGAGAATCTCCTGACACATGCCTGGCTTCAGCAGCTTTATTCCATAACTTACTTCTTTTATCCTTAACTCCAAACTCATATCCATGTGCCCCAACATGCGAAGTTCTGCCACACTCTGTGGCTGGACCACGGCCCCTTTGTTTAAATTATCTTCACCAGATTTCTGTCTTTCACTGCTTAAGCTTGACGTTCTGGAAATTTCCCTGTAGACCACGCTGGCTGCAATCTCAGAGATTAGCTAGCATTTCCATTCTCATTGCTTGGAATAAAGGCATGCACCTCCATACTTGGCTCTAAGATTTTCTTTGTTTTCACATATTGGCAACTTAGCTGGGCAGGATCTTGTCCTGAGGTCACCACTTGCTTTATTCCATTTTTTAATCCATTTATCTCTGTGAACACAAAATTTAGCTCCACTTGGATTTAGTTCTCCTCAACATAGGATTTAATCACACTTTCTGGTATTCTTTTTCTCCTTAACACTTACATTTTGTAATTTATGCTCTTCAGCCTGCTCCTTTTCATTTTACATCTTCATTGGAGTTACCACTAGTAACCACACACCAGAGTCTTACTAGGCTGCTTTAAGATTTCCTTTGCCTTTGGAATTAATCTAAAATTCTTCATAGTAGCCTCAGGAAGACTAAGGCAATAGTCAGACAATAGCAAAAGCCAGACACTTTCTTGACTGAAATATCACAAGAATGATCTCTAGGAAACATGCTAAAATTCTGCTCCTCTGAAACATCTTGAGTGAGGTCCTCACAATATATCAAATCACACCCAGTGCCTCTCTCTACCATGCTCCTACGACTATGGCACATTAAGCAGTGTTAGAAGCACTCCACTACTTTCTATACCAAAAATACCAAAATCCATATTACTGCAAGCAAAAGCATGCTTAGGCCTATCACAGCAATGCCTCACTTTTGCTACTGAGTTCTGGTTTAATTAGAGTTTTTTTTTCCGGTGAAGAGATACCATGGCCATGGCAACTCTTATGAAGAAAACATTTAACTGGGGTGGCTTGCTTGCAGTCTTGGGGCTTCAATCCATTTTATTATCATGCTGGAGAGCATGGCATCTTCACCCAGACATGGTGTTAGATTTGATAGTGCTACATTTTGTAGGCAACTGGAAGTCGACTGATGTCACAGTGTGGGAATCTTGAACAAAAGAGACTTTAAAGCTCAACCCCACAGGGACGCAATCCCTCCAACAAGGCCATACTTCCTAATAGTGCCATTCCATTTGGGGGTCATTTTCTTTCAAACTACCATAGGATATTAAAATCATTAATAAGTTATTATTTTGTTTCTGCCGTTAAAATTGGGCAGGATACTTTAAAAATTCCCTACCATTGGTTGAAATAATTTTCCTTCTTTTTAGTGGCAGAGAACACATCATATTGAAACTCTATTCTAAATACCGGCTCCAGCACTTAAAGTCTTGCAGCAGACCTGTGATGAATGGATGAGCAGACTTTCTGGCTCTAGACTTTTTTTTTTTTACTCTGAAGCAGAGAAAGCATGTAGTGAAGTGTGGCATGACCAGAGATGATTTAAAATGATGAGATGCAGAATATCAAATTTAAAATCGTCCTCACCTGCTAAATTGCTAAAAGTCAGAGCAAGGAATCTTATACTTATACTTTGTCTAAATACTTATTGAGCATTGTTCATAAATTTAAAGTACTGAGGATTCTCATTATTTTTCTTTGTATTCAATAACATGAATGCTGAATGAGGAGTGAATGAGTGAATATGAGTCACCGTTCTTGGGGAAAATGAGAGATTAGGACTCCACAGCCTTACTTCACCATCTAATCATTAATTAACCTTGTTTTTTGTATGTTCCTGCTTAGAGCTACATTGCTTAATATATCCATTAACTTTAAACTACTACTTCCCCTGAGGAGTATCATAAAATAACTAAAAGCAAATGGCCTCTTTACATTGGGCAACATGACCGCACTTTTTATTGTTTCAAACAGTTTTTTTCTTATTTTATATGGAATCCCAGCACCCTCTACCTCTCCTCCTCCCTCTCCACCCACCTTTCTACCTTCACCTCGCATCCACTCCTCAGAAAAGGTAAGGGGAGTCAACAAAGTCTGGAACATCACTTTGACGTAAGACCAAGGCCCTCACCACTATGTCTAGGCTGAACAAGGTATCCCTGCAAAGAGAATGGGTTAAAAATGTCAGTTCAAGCATTAGGGATAAATCCTAGTTCTATGGCAAGTAGCTCCACAGACTGCCCCAGCCACACAACTGCAACCCACATTCAGAGGGCCTGATTTTGGCCTATGTTGGTTCCCCTACTGTCAGTTCAGAATCTGTGAGCTCCTACTAGCTTAGGTCGTGTTTCTGTGAGTATCACCATCATTGTTTTGACCCATTTGCTCATATTATCTTTCCTTCCTCTCTTTGACTGGACATTGGGAGATCAGCCCAGTGCTCCGCTGTGGATCTCTATGTCTGCTTCCATCGGTTGCTGGATGAAGGTTCTATAATGACAGTTAAAATTGTCATCAATCTGATTACAAGGAAACATTTTGTTTTTGTTTCAACATGTGCTTTCCTCAATGCTTTTGCCCTTTATATAAGTTCTTATTTCAAAGGTACAAGTTAAGTAAGATTTTCACCTTATTCATTGCTCTTTCATGCACTGTAGTTGTTAATTTAGCAATTAGGTCTGTAGATTCATGTACAGGAAAGTAAAATTTCTTGGTCCTGTTCCTGGATGCCTGTTTTATTTTTAGTTTTTTTATTTTTATCAATTGATATTAAACTCAGGACCAACCAAATGCACTACAGCAGGTCTGAACAAAACATAGATAATAGATTTTTTTTTCTTAAGTATTGCATAGTCTCCCTGTACTTAGCAATACCATAGAGAACTTCAGGACTAGGGGAATTTTAGACAGTGGAATCACCAGAAATAATTACATGAGAGAACATGTTTATAAAACTGGAGCTGAGGAAAGGCAGTAGAAACTTTGGCCAACACAGAGTTTTCTGTGCTCGTGGGATTCTGTGATTGACCACAAACCACTGAGTATTGATGTGGGGATTGCAGACACATTATAAGAAATACTGAAGATTCATTGTGTAATATTTCTTGATTCATGTGAACACCAAAATTTAAAAAAAATCGGGGAGAATATTTTTATTGTATTCTTATCCTTTCTTCTTATTTGATATGTGGAAACTAATTCATCACTATCATGACAGCTAATTTTCCCTGTGTTATTTATTTAAGTAGGTAAGCATATATTTATGTAACATATGCTATTATACAAAATGTGGTTATTAATATTTATCATTTGACTTATTTTTCAGATTAAAACTTATAAACCTATGGCAAATTTACTCTCACTTCACAGGGCATAAAAAGGATGTTTAAATATGTTAAAGACTTACCCATGACTAAATAACCATAAGATGAGCAATTGAGCAATAGCAAACAGGTTAATAGATCCAGACTAAATAACGTACATATCCCAGGAGAGCTTACAAATTATAAATATGAAGATAGTCACAACCAAGCAAGAAGGGGAAGCAGTTCTTTCTCTATGCATCAGTGAAATGGACATAACCATAAGCTATACTTTCAGAATATTTAAGCAAAACTATCTTTGCTCGTTTGTATTTTATGTCCACAGAATGAAATGTCTTTATGTGGATTCAGAAAAGTACTTTCTAAAACATCCACGGCAATTTTGGGCACAATGATGGAGTATCAACTGTCCTATTAAAAGATACTCTGTGAAATTTGGAAGTGATTCATGAGAGATATTAAAGTTTAGAAATGATAAGTGTTCTTTTGGTATTTTGCAAAAGCACTGTTTCTAGTAAGTAAGGAAAATATGCCTATCTGAGTTAACAATGTCATTCTAATAGGTATCTGATTGGAATAAAAATAATTGTGGATCCCAATATCATAAATTTGTATAAAAAGTGTATTTGTTAACAATAAAATCACAAAGCATAAAAAATCTTAGGAAAGATTTCAAAATAAAGAATGGCAAATCACTTTAAAATATTATTAAATTCTTCCTATTAAATGCATTGATAAATTGAAAAAAGAGAAAAGTGTATTTTAAAATCAGTTTGTACAACATAAAATCAACTTATAATTCATATTAGGTGGAGACTTAGTTTCAGTTATAAAAGCCAATTAAAACCAACAAGAAAGAGGTTAATAATAATTTTTGAGTTTTATCTTTGAGACAGAGTTTTATTTACATATTCCTAATTCATCCAGACTGAAAGCAGAATTAGTCAGAATTAGTCATCACATCACCCATTAAACTAGAGAACTAATAAAAATCCATGTGAATGAGAGAAGACCACAGATTAATAGTTTGGAGGATCTAAATTTGGGAATATTTTGATAATCTGATGAAACTGCTGACAAATAAGACATGAGTTTCCAAGGTAGAGAGAAATTTCATAAGAAAGAAGATATACTAAATGAATGTATTAAACGATGTATATCAGTATGTTTCATTAGGTAATTCAAATTAAATAGCATTGGCACATAAGCTTACTAGCATTTCCAAACTCCAACTCATTTAGACTCCACACCCTTTGTGAGAAAATGAAGCAACAAGGCCTTTCCTTGCATTGGGGTATATCTACGACTGTGTAAGTCTTGGACGTCAGCGGTGTTATTCAATTTATATAAAATTGAGCTCCTGTCAATCTTTCCAATTAATTGAGTGAAAACTTGTGTCCATATGAAAGTTCAGTGCAGCTTTATTTATTCTTGTTCAAACAAATAGAAGCACAGATATTCCATCCAGTTAGGGCTTTGTAGGCAAATAGATAAACCGTGGCACATCTAGACCAGAGTATCATTCACTGCCTCAAAGAAATGAGCTATGAAACCATAAAACCCAGAAATCTCAAATTTACATCACCAGGTAAAAGAGGCTAACCTGAAAGCATTGCTATATTATGTGATTACAAATGTATCAGAAAAGGGGAAACTGGCGGTATAAAAAAGATCTTAGGCTGTCAAACCTTACAAATTGATGTGACCAAACTGTCAAGATTGACAAGGTCAACACACAATTTTTTTTAGGATAATGAAACTACTCTACAATTTTGTAACAATGGCTACATGCACAAGCACATATAACATTCACCAACAAGAATGAACTCAGCTGTGAACTAAAAACTTTGAGTGGTCATGCTGTGTGAACACAGATTCATCTATCACAAGAATGCCATTCTGTCAGTGAGTTAACCCAAGGAGAATCTATGCATATGTGTGATCAAGGGATGTATGCAGCTATGTTTTAAATTATTCTACTATTTGGCCTGGTAAAAAGATTTTGTAATTTGGATACATTAAATTTCTTATTAAAATTAGATATCTAACTGCACTTGTATATTCTTCAAGAAAGAATTTTGAAACTTGAGTGGTCTGGGTTGAATTTGAATGTTTTGTATCATGAAAGTACAATATTTCAAGGCGAT
Organism: Neodon shergylaensis; assembly: GCA_025134845.1. Taxonomy (NCBI): domain Eukaryota; kingdom Metazoa; phylum Chordata; class Mammalia; order Rodentia; family Cricetidae; genus Neodon; species Neodon shergylaensis. The sequence goes on from JABTXL010006712.1 coordinate 31,338,764, forward strand.
GTATATGACTTAAAAAAGAACATAAGGAAAGATGATGGTTCAACACCTTAGAAAATGACCATAGGATGATTGTGGAGTAGAAGACTCAGAAAGGAAAGTAAGATGATTGCTAATGAGTCAATGAAAACACATCTTGAGTGTAAAGTCAATTGAATAACAATCTGTGACATGCTAATGAGTCATAGAAGACCTAGGAAAAGTAGACAGTAATGTCGTACGTAGTGACCTTACACAGAGTCTTTACATAAGAATGAAGCAAAATTCTAATTGGAGCAAGTTAAAGCAGATAAAACATAATGTATGAGAAGTTTCTATATATCTCATGGAGGTATGGCTAGGTTAAGTATAAGAGAGGACTTAAAAACACATATTTAAAAAAAAACAGAAGCATAATAGTAGTGAGAAGAATGACCTAACTGGGAGAGCAATATTTGCAATAAGGAGAGAAAAGAGGAACTTGCAGGTACAATGTAGAACACAGATTCAATTCTAAAGGGAAGGGTTTAATATTCAGTAAGAGATTGAATGCTCTCCATTGTCATTGAAAAGGCAGCAGAGACTATGAGCACAGAAGTATCCAAGAGGAAAATGAGTAGAATCTTTCCTGATCCACTTCCACAGTGAAGATGTTCATTTATATCCTGAGTCCATACCAGAAAATATAGAAATATGATAAGAGACAAGAATGTAGAACATCTTGGTAATAGAGATTGAGATAACAATGGCCTGATGTCAGACCATGCTAGTGTATCAGCTGATATTAGTGATCATCGATTTAAAATGAGACTGTCCACAGATTGCAAGGTTTTCCTCTAATAAATTTTAGTTGTAGCAAAATGGTGCATAATAGGAAAAAAAACGAGTTTAACAGTATTGGGACTCTAAGTATAACTTGGGTAACCTTATAGTAGTTTAAGATAGATAGGAATAAAAGTGTAGGATAAATTGAATAATTTAAAAAGAGACAAAATGGAATAGAAACATGAATGGAGAACAGAGATCAGGAGAAAATGTTGTTAGCGGTGGAATCTAAATTTGATTGTGTCAAGAACTATTGGAGTGAAAGCACTTACGACAAAATCTGGAGTATAGAAGCTGGGTACATGAGATTTGCAGGCACAGACATGACACGGCCTGTAGCAAAAGCATGACCTTACTTAGTGATCATGTGGTGTGGAGGCCATTTTCACCTGCAGAGAAGAGATTATCATTATCTGAAGGTCAGAGAGCAAGAAAGTGAGAGAGGTTAAGGACTAAATGATATTAAAATGTTTGTTCTTTAAGACATTGAAGTCATCTCTTTCCTTGCTCTCATATCTGTCCTTTTTCCATCTTGACTATCCCATTCCCTCAAGTTCTCATCAACCCTCCCTTCTCTCCTCCTCTTTCCCTTCTCCTCTTCCTTCTAACCCCTGCCCTCATGCTCCCAATTTTCTCAGGCTATCTTGTCAGTTTCCAATTTTTAGGTGGGTCTATACATGTTTTTCTTTGGGATCACCTTGTTTCTTAGTTTCTCTAGGATCATGAACTATAGGCTCAATGTCTTTTGTTTATGGCTATTATCCACTTATGAGTGAGTACAAACCATATTCAGTTTTTTGGGTCTGGGTTACCTCACTCAGGATAGTGTTTCTAATTCTGTTCATTTTGAAGGAGTCATTATGGGGTTATCAAGAAACCTGGCTCTTGAAAAATTCCCAGTGATCTATAAGGATGACCCCAGCTAAGACCCTAAGCAATAGAGGAGAGGGGTCCTGAACTGGCCATGCCCTGTATTCAGACTGATGATTATATTAAGTATCATTATAGAACCTTTGTCCAAGAACAGATGGAAACCGTGGCAGAGTCCCACATCGGAGCACTGGACTGAGATCCCAAGGTCCAGTTAAAGAGTAGAAAGAATGAGAATATGAGCAAAGAGGTCAAGACCATGAAGGGTTCATCCACTGAAACAGTTTACCTGAGCTAATTGGAGCTCACCAACTCCAGTAGAACTGGGAAGGAACAAGCATGGACCAAACTAGTCCCTCTGAATGTGGTTGACAGTTGTATGACTGGGGCATACTGAGGAGCCATTGGCAGTGGCACTGGGATTTATCTCTACTGCATGTACTGTCTTTTGGGGATCCTATTCTCTTTGGATGTATACCTTGCTCAGGGGGTGGGATGGAAGAGTGTGTGTAAAAAATGGGAGGAGGGGAAGGAGTGGGAATTTGGATTGGTATTTTTTAAAAAAAGAATCTAATAAAAAAAGACATTGAAGCCGTTAGAAAAGTCTATAGATGTATCACAGGGAAAATCAATGAATCATACATAAAACCACAGACAAGAAATGAACAACTTCCATGTCAAATAAGACTGTAATAAGTAGTTAGTGTGAGAATTCACTGAAAACAAAATTGAGGGCTTTGATGACTAGGTGTAGGGGAGAGTTATGTAGAAGGATAGTCTCTAGAAAAGACACGTAGTTATTTTAACAAAGAAGAAAAGAAGGAAAGCAATGCATGCCACTCCTCTGGTCATTTATACACTTGTCTTTTGCAATGACCTTTACTCTACCAAGAGGACAGCAAACTGGGACTTTGAAGAAGAACACACACAGACACACACAAACACACACACACATTTTTAAAAAAAATAAAGGAAAATATTATCCCTAGAACAGGGGGAAATAGACAAGATGGTTATCTAATGAGTCACAAGGACAGCCTTGTTGGTTAACCATGAACTATGCTTCTTTAACTTTATCAACATTTCCTCAGGGACTTTGGGTGTCTTTGGAGGGTGCTGAAAGATTTTATGTGCTTTGGTCTCTATCACTCCAACTTATTTTATACTCTCATCTTTCACACATACAGGGAGTGATGATTTATCTTTATTGTCAACTTTACTAGACTTAATATCACTTAGGATTGACACCTATAGGCATATCTGTGTGCTTTTGTTAGAGAAGTTCAGGTGAGGACAGAACTTTAGAGAAGGACAGATCTACTCTAAACACGGGTAGCATTGCACATGGGCTGGGGACTCAGAATGAAGAAAGTACTGAAAGGAGAAAAGAGAATCTGGTGAATTGTGGTGAATCTTGCTCTACTGGGATGTGATTTAACAACTCTATAATTCTACTAACTTGTCTTCCCTGCCATGGTAGACTCTTGTTTCCTTAAACCATGAGCCAAAATAAATCCTTCCTCCATTACACTGTTTTCTGTCACATTTTTTTTGTCAAAGCAATGAGAAAAGTATCTGACATGTATGTCAATACAAGTATTTGAATGTTAGCTCCAGCCTAAAGTAGAGGAGGAGGAGGTGCTAACCTACTGGAGGCTTCTGAATTCACTCTCTATTTCCCATTCAGTTTTGAGCACCATGATTAGCTACTTTAAGCAAACTTAGAAGCATGATATCCAAATATAAGGGACAGAGAACAAATGCATGATGTCATGATAAGATTTATAAATAAATGCAATATGAGTCATAATAATAGACTTAGAAGGTTCTACTGACTGGAAAGGCACAGATGAATTGCATGTTGGTAGAATTGCTGCTCTATGTGTTGGTTTCCTTGGTGATCTTGAGGAAAACATATAAATGATATAAATGACTTTGGGGAAATGAAGTACTGAAAGCATTTTTAGGAATCTGTGTAAAGTTTTGAAGTATAACAACATACATTGTAAATAGTGCAAATATAATAAATTTCTTTTTAAATACTATTTTAATGATTTTTTAAAAATTTCACACACCAAATTTAGATAATATTAACCCCCCATTTCCTTCCAGACCCACACCTCCCTTTCTACCAGCCCAATTTCATGCTATCTTTTTATTACCTCTCCGTACTTTTTATAGCTATGTTGAAAAGAATTCTCTAGCTATATTTCACATAAAAATAATATATTTAAAGAAATAATATGTGTCCCTTTGTCAGATTTCAGGCAAAATATGTTTCTTTAAGCAACTACTTTTAGCAACATGAGAGAAACAAGTTCCTCATGGAACGTTATGATGGAATATCAAGACTTCAGTAAGTCTTTTACTTTTAACTGACAGTCTTCATCAGAACTCCCATTCGTGAATGCTTCATAAACTCCTTTCTACGACTGCAGGACTTGGAAAATTCCATCTGGGTTTTCTACAGCATCCTTAACTCAGAATGTACTGGCTTTGTGGGAACCTAGTCTGTTGGTATCCCCACCTTCCTAGACCTGGATGGAGGGGGGAGGACATTGGACTTCCCACAGGGCACTGAACCCTGACTGCTCTTTGGACTGGAGAGGGAGAGGGAGAGGGAATGGGGGGAGGGAGAGGGGAATGGGAGGAGGTGAGGAGGTGAAAATTTGTAATAATAATAATAATTAAAGAATTTATTTGTTGATGTTTTGTGATCCTACATTTAAAATAGCTTTATCGTGGGGATTTACATATTTAAACTTCACTTTTTCATTCATTTAAAATAATGCATATCTGATGATTCTTAGAACGTGTATACCAATATTACTATAATAAATTTCATGCACAACTGATAGAACAACCTAACCATATCTTCATATCCTGGCAAGCTTTCCTTTCACCTGTGACTGAACCCTGCTCAGACAATCGCTATATCAACCTATTTCTTTGATTGCAGCTTAATGATTCTGCAAGGAGTCCTTTATAAAAGTCATCTTTCAACTTCAATATTGAGTGACTTCAAAAGTTTCAATTTGTATCTACTGGCTCAAGAATTGCATTACAAAATATGATAAAGGTTAGCTGTAGATATTAGGCTGAGTTGTGATTTGTTATGCTAATACAATCAACTTTATTCTAAAATATCACACTATAATTGGTGTAGAAGTAGGTACTTCCTATATTATCTTAATTTAGCCAGCAGATAATGCTGTCAAGTGGTAACCCAGGTCTCATGCTACAAGGTAGTTCTGATTCATAGCACATCACACTTATGTTCCAGAAAGCTTATATGAAGATGCTCTCACTTACATGTGTGAGACATATTTTCTCTCATCTCATTTACATGTATGTAGGTATGAAGGTGATAATGACCAAGTGTATACAAATAAATCTGCCATTATTTAAAGTGAAACTGAACTTTAAAAATTGTAATGTCTTCACAAGCACTTGTTCTTCTTTACAGTTTTACATACATCCCATTGCAATTTGCCTCTTAAATTTTATTGGACATTGCTAGAATTGTTAGAGATCCATCTTTAGAACCATGGTATTCAAATTCTACATATGAGCTAATTATGAGTCAATTATTTAAACATTTAGGATAATTCTAACTCTGACATTTGTAGTTATGTATATTTACATATGTTTACTATTTCATAAACTATTTCATAAATAGCCATTAAATTGCCATTTTGTGATACCCTAAGATCATAATTGAAACCAATACCATCAAAAGTCAGAGAACAACTGCATAAGTAAATTACTTGATTAAGCAGCCAGCATCTTCAAATAAAAATCCTACATAAACCTTCCTTTATAGAAAAGATAGCATCCATGACATTTTCGATTTGATTGCATCAAAATGGCTGAATTAATTAGTCACGGGAAGAATTAGACTATAAAAAAACTATCCAAAGTGATGTAATATATTATTTGGTGAATAGGAGAACCTCTAAAATAGAGCATGACTACAATCATATAAAACCCTCTGAGTGATGGAAAGGCTCTTACTCAATGCTCTGCAGATGAGTCATCATGACCCCCACATCAGCTTTACATTGTTTTCATTGTCTTTCTATGTTTCCCACTTTCTACTCTGGGATCAGTGGAACACAGTGCTTATACAACACTAATAGACATCCTAACGTGAATGGGGGAAATTTCACAAGGCCCCAACTCTAGGTAATAGTTACAGGGAACTGATGTTTGCTAAGACAGAGAGAACTGGTAAACTTCATGGATGAGAACTCTAATTGGTTATGGAAACCCAAGTGGTCACCTCTAGCCATATAAACATATAAACAACACTAAGTATACTCAACGGTTGTGTGTATGTATACAAACATATGGGTAATAATTAGAGAAGATGTCATGAACTTGAGAGGAAGTGGGGATACAGGAGGAGTCGGTAGGAACAACTGAATACAGAATTAATTTTAAAAATTCTCAAAAATGATAATAAAATAACTGAAAAAGCAAACCTGGCCCAAACCAGATCTCTGGATTCCTGTCTGGAAGTGTGTTTTCTTGTTCTTACATATTCTATCACTGCCCTCCTTCATATGATGATTTGGCCAATCCAAGGTTTCACAAAATCATGAGTCAGTCTGGTAAGATTCTCAAACTGTCAGACTGGAAGCTAAGTAATATGACAATTATCCACCCTGAGGCAGTTCCTACTGCAGCAAGAAAAATTGGATGAATATAATTTCTTATCTTAAAGTCATTAAAAAATAAGGCATATGGAAAATTTAAAAGTCAAAGTAGCAAGAAATAACATGCTACTCTTTGTTTTTAAGCTTGCATATTATAGAAGACTGATTTTTTGTAGTGTTTTTAGAAACATATCAAATATATATATGTGTGTGTGTGTAATAGCTTTATGACCAATATTAGTTATTATAATCATATTAATTTTCTTTTGTTAACATTAAATAGACTATACAATTAACATAGGATCTTTAATTCATTAACTGACTATAGAATAAGGTCTATAAACTAGACTTCTAATTAGTCCCAACAGTTATTTTTCATTTGGATTTCTACATTTTGTATATAATATCAGGTCACAGTATTATAGGTTGCTATTTATCCATATCTTGAGGAGGAATATTCTATTACATATTTAGCCTATTTTCCTCCTTGGAGTGACTTGAAGAATTTGTGCAATTATTTCTGTTTCCCACATTTTCCCATTGTGTAGTTATTTGGAGAGAAGTTAATTCATTAACTATAATTTCTTTCAATCTAGTTAAAATTATTGACTATTATCAGAGTGTTTTACACAGTACTGAATAGATACATATGTATACATTAGTATATACATATATATACATATATAATGTGTATGCATGTTCTGCAGTGTAGTAATGTGATTTTTCCCATAAGTACAAATATTAGAGGAAATTTTGTAGCAAATGTTTATATATATATGTTATATATATTGATATGCACACAGGGAAAATTTATGAATTCTAAATGTCTTATGGTCTCTGTTTTAATTATTCAGTTTTCTTGTACTTAGAGAAGCCCAAGTGCAGAACCCCATACTCTTTTTATACCTTAGACAATTCATACTGTAGATTCTCTGTTGGTATATCTATAATTAAGTGGCATTATGCACATGCAGCACTAAGAAAGCATCTAGCTTGGCTCACATATGTACCATACTATGATCTTACCATCTTAAGCTACATATATTTAAAAGCCATTAGGAGAGATACTTTGAAATTGTACATATAATGAATCTGGGTTCTAGCAGATGCAGTATGAGTTAAAACGTTTGTCATTTCTGCTCCTGGACAGCAAACCTTTAATGGTGTCACCTTTATAATTTAATTCTCCTCTGTCAGAGGGATATGGATGTTAGGCAAACTCTGGAGACCTTAATATGCTCAGGTGGTCAATGTCCTGGTCTCTGGCCCCTGCCCTCCGCATGCTGCATAGGATCCAGAAAAGCACTGTTATGAGACCGGGAAATAAACTTCTATTATACTTGAGTCATTTTATGATCTGAATTTATCTGCTATAATAGCTCACCTTTGCTACCAAGTTCCTCTAATAGTTGCAGTTATGTGAGAGAAACAAATTCACATATATTACCAGACTGCAGTTTGGCCATTTATAGAATATTGTAACAAAGAAAAGCTGAACTATAGAAAATGGAGAATCATTACAGTGTAAAATTTAACAACCAAGCCATATGTCAAAAACTAATGAAAATATCATGATGCATAAAATACATATAATAATTGCACATATGAAACTCAACTGAGAGCTGAATGTTCTTAATATGTGGCACCAAATAATAATCCTGAATTTGAAAATCAATCCTATTTGATTGAATGAATAGAAGCACATTCACATTGCCATTAATCCATTGAAGGCAATGCTACTACAGCTGAAAGTCTTTTTCTCTCTATTACACATCATTATTTCATCTATCAATTATACTTCGATAAGAAAAACTGGCATGATTTTGCTCATGCTTACTAACAAGGTATGTGCCCTAGTTTTATTTCTGATGCTATGATAACATTTATACAAAAAAAAAAAAACAACTTCAGGAAGAAAGAGTTTCTTTATCTTACAATTTCAGGTTAAATCCTATTACTGCAGAGAAGTCAAGGAGGCAGGGACTTCAAATAGGTAGCCACAGTATATCAACAGTCAAGAACGAAGAGAAATGAATATCAACAGTCAAGAATGGGAAATGAATTGCTTGTGCTCTTGCTTGCTTGTTCTTGGGTAGGATTATCTACTCTTATCTTCTTCAAGACTCCATGCCTAGAGAATGATGCTGCCACCTTAGGCTGGATCTTCGTTATCAACTAACTTAACTGACCAGTCCTCTACAGAGCTGTCCACAGACTAACAACTAATAGACACTTCCCAGGTGATTCCAAGTTGTGTTAAGTTAACAAGGCTAAACAACACAGTAATTAAAAAAAATTCAAGGAAAGGAAGAAAGAAAGTGATTGACTATTGGTTGCAAAAAAGCCATCGAAAAAGAAATGCATTCTACTATCCTTTAGCAAAGCAAAGAGGCTCTAGTTAACAATTATTTATTGTGAATTTCAAAATAGCTAAGATAAATGCTTTTTACTGTTTCAAAAATTAAGAATGTGAGGTGGTATGTGTAATAGTTACTGTGCTTGGATCAGCACATAGTCCATAAATAAATCCAAAGAAAGCCTGGAGAATGGCTGCTGGGAAAAGGGCTTGTTGCACAAGCTTAGCAATATTAATTCAATGCCTCGTTCCTATACAAAGGCGGAAAGAGAAAAATGATTGAAATGATCACATAGATTTGTTCTCTAGCCTCCACATAAACTCTGTAGCATGTGTTTTCCCAATATAAAGAAAAAAAACAGTAAATACTTTAAAAATCACACTAAACCATATATATATATATAATTATGTTTTGATGAAAATGAAATATAGACGTATATAAAGAGACTGTAAGTGGGCTGGGCTTTAAAACCTCAAGTCTTGCCCCTAGTGGTCCACTTCTTCCAGCAAAGGCCCGCCTCCTAAGTGTTTCATTGCCCACCCAGAGTAGGGCAATCTGCTCAAATGCATACCTTGAGGCTATTGCTAACTTTATAGTCACAACAATGAGACTCAGGGGACATGAATCTGTCTCCTCTAAATGTCCTCTACTGTTTATTCTTCCCTGTGCACTTAGTTACAGTCACGTGAAATTTCTTTCCAAAGCACATTATTTTTAAACCCCTGGTACACCTGCTATAACTTAATACCTATATAAAACTCATAGTAAAGTGGTTAAACAAAAAGACCAAGAACTAAGTTTGATAACTCACGTACATTTAAAGCACTTGTTTCTACTCTGTCTGCTAACATTCTGTCAACCAAAACAAGTCACATGACGAAGCTAAACTTCAACATGAGCACAGAGTATATGCTGTCCGAACAGGACATGAAAATATGTGACTATTACTGTGCATTAATATAACCTAATGCAATGCATGGACCTTGAAAATAACCTGAAATAGGAAAGTATTACCATTTTTTTCATTTTAAAATATTAATATAAGAACCAAAGATGACATACATCATCTTCAATTCAGCATAGGGAAAACTTTGTAATGGGGTCATAACTATTACTGTCCATTCGCCTCCAGCCAACAAAGAGATTAAGAGAATTATAAACCACACCAGATGTCAAGTAGAGAGCGATTAATGATTCTCTGTGAAATGAAACTGCTGACTACATCTGAAAGTGTTGAGATATTATAAAGTGGCACCTCAAATGAAACTGACTCAAAACAGTTGAATAATTTCTCACTCCAAGTCTGAGTCCTTGCTACAGCAGCACTGAGACACTTTCCCTATGGATGAAATGAATGCGCATGGCTGTAATTATTTATAACATTACAAAGTACAAGAAAAGAAAGGATAAAAGAAAGCACTTTTTTTTAAACTTTATACTTCTTGCAATTGGTGAAGAAGTCATACACAGAAAGACAAGGACAATGCCAAGGGCCAGAAAATAACATGCAATAGGCTTTGTGCAAGTTAGAAAGTCATGGTAAGCTGTGCAAAGTAAACTCAAATGATTCTGAAATTGTCAGTGTTTAGATTGTCTGGTATGATAATTATAACATTCTCTTCTCAACTGTGACTACATTCTGATCTTGCTTCTGACTACACATCAGTATGCCCCCATCAGTGCATGACCTAGGGTAACTGGAAAAAGTTGTGCAATCAGTAGTCCCTCATACAACATGGGTAAATAACCTATGTATTTCATTTACAAATATCACACACACACACACATAAAATTTTACTAATATGTAAATCTGTAAAATGGCCTGTTCTCATGTCTCTTTTGCTTTCTATCTTGCCTCTTCACAAAATTTTTAAATATTACTTCTATGTTTGCTACTTGTTTTGAAAGTCCATTATTAGAGGCATTGAACTACATCACCATAATAACAAAATGAGGGTATTTTAGTGAACAGATGAAGAATCTAGAAAGAGTTGAAAACTCCAGGGTCCAAAAGCACCTACATCAAATACAAATGGACAGGTATTGAAATACCAGGCAAACAAAATGAAATCTTATGCGTGAATGTGTGCAACCTTGCCCTTGTTGCATGAAGAACCTAGATAACTCTCTCCATGGTGTAGGAGGGTCATCTGTCTATGTGTTACTTTCATTGGTTAAATAAAGAGACTGCCTTGGCGTTTTGATAGGACAGTAGCTTAGATAGGTGGAGTAGACTCAACAGAATGCTGGGAAGAAGACAGTCAGGTAGATGCCATGGCTCTCCTCTCCGAGATGCCGGTTAGACTCATTCTGGTAAGCCACGGTCAAGGGTGATACAGATTATTAGAAATAGGTTGAATCAATATGTAAGAGCTAGCCAATAAGAAGTTAGAACTAATGGGCCAGGCAGTGTTTAAATGAATACAGTTTCCGTGTTATTATTTCAGGGGCTAAGCTAGCCACGGGGGAGCCGGGCAGGATGAACAACAGGCCTGCTTGCCTGATCACTACATCTCCATGTATAGTAAAGTAGGTCTTTGAAACAATGAAACAAAATGACCTACATTAGGAAAAAGTAATAACATCTTCTTCATTGTGAGAGGAAACTAATTCACAAAATATACTGAAAGAGTCAGACACAGATACCAAGTGTGTATGGACCTAGTGGTTGGTTCAGTGGTTAAAGACACCACATGCTTCAGACACAGGAGGATTGCAGCTCAAATCCCCAGGAACCCAGAAAAAAGCCCTTGGCTGTTATCACCCACCTGTAATTCTAGCCCTAAAAGGCAGAATCAAGGGATTCCGTAAATGATACTGCCTCAATGGTTAGGAGCAACTGAGGATGGATGATCTCTGAAATCCAACTCAAACTTCCATATTTGTAAAAAATGGCAACACACATACATGTTGGGAAAAGTAAAGTCAGTTATAATAAAAAGTGCTCAATATTTTTGTTTCTTTTTTTATTTGTTATCTGAGGTGATTTGTATTTATTAAATTAGCCAACAGTGACAAAAAACAACGGACTGAACACTCTTATTGGGAAGATAGGACAGAAGCTTACACATTTCTAGGAAAAAGTTAGCCTGTTTTGAAAGTTGTCTCTAATTTTGTAAAATAAGAGAATGAACAAAAGGAAATTAAATGTGAAAGGAGGCTCATTTCTAAATTAAATGTTTCATGTCTCCGGTGATATTGGCTGCTCTTTAGAGCCCATTTACATTTCTATAATGATCTCTACTTTTAAAGGTTTATTACCTTAATCAAAATATTCATTAGAGGGAAAATATTCATTCAAAGTTAAATCTTGTAGCTACATTTTTACATATTTAAATCTAATATAAATTAAAATTTTCTTCATTTATACTAATAAAAGTTATCAGTGAAGAGAAAATGGAACTGTGCTTTGCATATATTAATGCCCCTAATTTCAATTGTTATTATGAACTTGGGAACCTTTTACTTGTTATAAATATATATTCTTAGACACAAAAAAGTGAAAATTTGAGAATAATCAAGGTTACTAAGTTAGATAACATACAATAATGAAAAATTTCTGCACTGTTTTATTTACCATTATATGTATATTAGAATTCTTATAAAAGTTCTAATATTTTGAATATTGCTACTCTTTGATAATTTCGAAATTGAATTCTCTTCTTGTTAATTTTCAGTTTATTGAGGCTAGAAATATAAGGAGAACCTATAGTAATAAATATCATTCACTCACTCGCCCCAAAGTGGGTGTTATACTCTTAAATGTCTATTTTTCTTAGAGCACTTTGAAACAGTGGCCATGAATTTTAAAGGGAATAAGGTAAGGTGTATGGGGGGTGGTTAAGAGGGTGGGAATAGATGGGAGAAATGTAATCTGTTGGAGGTGATCAGCCATGAGCTGTTAATCTGGAAACCACATGTCACTAGAGGGTAGTAGAGGAATAATACATCAGCTGAGGACCTGGTGCAGACCTGTGTGGGCCTGTGCTTGCTGCTTCACTCTCTGTGAGTTAAGTCTTGCTCAATTAAGAAAGAAGTTCTTGCTCTCACAGTGTCCTCCATCCCCTCTGGCTCTTACGTTCTTTTCCCCTCCTCTTCTGCACTGCTCTCTGAAGTCTGAGGAAAGAGATTTGATGGGGACATTCCATCTAGAGCTGAGCATTCCAAGGTCCTCCTTGCACCGTGTGTGTGTATGTGTATGCATGACTGTGTGTAAGAAAATTATACATGTTTTTTCAGGTTTTACAACTCCATAGTGAGTGATGCCATATTTATTTTTTTTGACTGGACCAACTATGGGGCACTACTTAAAGATAGTAAACATTTAGGTAAGATTGATGGCTGGGTATTTTTTTAGGACATATCTGTGAACATATTGATTGAATATTATACAGCAAATGTGCAATAATAGAAGCAAATTAACATTGTTTTTAAAGAAACACTACGGCAGAAACTGAATAATTTTTGGTTTCACCATAGATTTTCGATCGCCTTAGACTCTAGGTGGGGCCACTGGGTTCTAGTGCACAACAAATTTGGGAAGAGTTAGCAAGCAAAAGAGTGTTGAGTTACAAAAAACATTTTTTTCCTCCTGAATTCATACTTTACAGTAATTCTGTATTATATAGAGTATGAACACAGATTGAGTCTGTTTATTATCCCTGTCTTCAGGTATGATGGACTCTTCTGTTATGCAAATAATATGAGACCAAAGGTAAGAATGTCTAAATCACATATGGAACAGGTACCAGCAATCATTTTTTGAGATATATACAAGTCCTGCTACATTTTTTTCAATTTTGGCTTATGGCATTCAGTTTTGTCCATGTCTCAAGTATTGACAAAGTATGCTGACTACATATGAAATAAAGTATATATCACTCTTGTTAAGGAATATAACAGAAAATTCCAAATAAATTCTTTTTTAAACCATATAAATAAAAATTGGGTTGTGCTTATTTGACATCCTTAAACCAACCATTTATCATCATCAATGAAATTGAGTGTTTTAAGAATAACTAATTTTCCAACAAATATTTCCATGTCTCTGTGAGTATAGGTATACACAAATGTCACTCTTGGCATTTTAAAATAAACAGTGATGAATACAGAGAACCTTGAAATCTCAAGGTGGTGAGACAAAAGGAGCTGTTAACTTTTAAACAAGAAGTAGAGAATTTATATGCCACCCCAAAGGCTGATGGAATATTATAGAAGGGGCAGAAATTTTCAGAACCAGGAGATCTGGGAGAAGGGCTGGAAAATCATATCTTCTGGGCACCGCAAAGCATCACTATGCTATTGTAATTGCTCAGTTATAGGAGCTCTTTGGGGTTACTTGGCCTGCATACGGCTGCACGTATCAAAACTAGACATGAATGGAGGAGGGGCCCAGGAAACCCTACCTCTTCTGGCTGAGTTGCTGATGCAGATAGAGTCTGGGGAAAGGGAACTCATTAATTTCAGCTGTAGAATCCACTAGGATCCACTGAATAATAGTAATAATTCCATATCAGTGATGACATTGATGAGCCTGTTTAAACTCAGTGGGTCGTAAAACAAAAGCAAAAAGATGTGATTGTAGAAAAGGGACCTAAGAAAAGAAGATGTTTTGACAGGGGTGGAAGAGAAATAAGTGGGTGTGGGAATGACAGTAGTATGAATATATAAAACAGTCAACAAATGAATTTAATTAACATAAATACATGACAAATATTTGTTTGAACACACATAATTTGGAAGTATATGCATTTTTTGTTGCATATATTTTCATGTGTGTGGCACATGCATGTGTTTGTATAACCTTCCTATAAATCCTAGGTTGACCCCAAACTTATGCCTCTTTCTCCCTGTCATAATTTTTTCATAAGTGAAAATTTTGAGTCTAGAGGTTTTCTTGATTATTTGTCATAATTTTAATTGTTATTGAAAATAATATTGTTTTCCTACAGTATATCCTGATAATAGCTTTACTTCTCCCTTGTCCTCTCAGCTTCTCCTCATTTCCTCCACCTTGCCAATTCCACACCTTCTTTCTTAAGGTTTATTTTAAAACAAACAAGCAATCAAAAAGACAAACAAGCAAGGGTAAAACAAAAATGAGCAAGCTAACAGTAAAAAAGTAGGTAAGTGCATGAGAAATGCATATGCACACAGAGATACGTATTCACAGAAGTTCATAAAAAACTCAACATTGGAAAACACAGTATGCAGCAAAAGACCAGTGGGTTTACAAAAAACATCCTCCAAAAAATAATATGAGACAGAAAAATCTCTAAATACAACTTGAGTTTGTTTTGTATAGCCCATCTACTGCTGGTTTGTGTACTCAGTGAGATTTAATTGGAAAAACTATTGTTTCTTTATGAGTGATCACTAATTGGACACAGAACTTCTTGGTTGGCTGTGGGAGTTAATATCTGCTTCCCTATGTCCTGGTTCCCTACCTAACTTGTATCTATGTAGACCATCTTCTTGTTGGCACAGTCTTTGTGAGTTCACGTGTGCATCTGTCCTGTTGTGTTGAGAAGACACTTTGCTTGATATCGTCCAACCCCTTTGGGTCCTGTAATTTTTCAGCCTCCTTTTCTACATAGCTCCTACATAGTTTTCACACAGCTCTCTGAGCCCTAAGGGGAGGAATTTGATGAAGATGTTCTATTTAGGACTATACAACGTCTCTCACTCTTGTCACATCATCTAGCTGTGATTTTCTGTATTGGTTCCCATCTATTTTAGGAGAAAGCTTTTCTGATGTTGGCTCAGTGAGACACTGGTCTATAGCAGAATGTAGTTAGGAGACATTTTATTGCTACATTCTCTTAGGATAACAGTAGTATATATGCTCCCCTCATGGTCCATGACATACATATATTTATGTATATATATATATTCTCAGATGCTTGTACTTCTAAGCAGTGTCAGGCAGGAGTTCTATTTCATGGACTGGACCTTAAATCTAAACAGATAGTGATTTCTTGCTCACACTTTTGCCATATGGGTGTGGAAACTAAACCCTGGTTTTCTCTAAGAGTAATATGTGTTTTTAATCATTAAGCAATATCTGTCACTCTGACTAAGCCTTAGTAAATCTACGTACTATGGCTACTGGTTTCCAATGTTTATGTTATAGTGTTATCTTAAATACTGACAGATAATAATGCAGTTTTTCTGATTGAGATTAAGAACAAATTGTAGAACAAAAATTTAAAATATCCTACAATTAGCTATTCTTTTGGAAGATACAGCATTTTCTTCCAAATAAACAGCAAAATAAATGGGTTCATTTAGTTCCTTCTCAACTCAGAAAATTCATATTGGTAAATTTTTCATGGAATAGATGAAATTAAGACCTGCCCTAACATTGCTAGACAGGAAAAATCAGGAAATTCATAAAACCACTCTGAGATTTTTATGAATATCATAAAAAGTTAACCATTGAAAGAAATTTTACTCAGTGTGTGTGTGTGTGTGTGTGTGTGTATGTGTTCTTGTGTGAGTTTATGTGCAATACACACATGCAGGAGGCCAAAGAAGCCAGAGGAAGGTATTGGATACCCTGGAACTGGAGATCATATACATATACATACACATACACATATACATATATAGTGTACCACGATGTGCGTGCTGGGAACCAGAGTACTCTGTAAGAGTAGTAAGCAGTCTTAACTACTAAGCCATGTCTCTAAACCTCCAAAACATTTAATGCATATAATTTATTAAGCACTTTGGATATATAGGGTGCTTTTTTATGTAATATATATTTTCTTTATGAAGATAGGATATCATCATGTTTTCAAAGATAGCAAGAATAAACTTACATAAAGAAAATAAAGTGTGCTGTTTAATGTCAAGTGGAGTTCCTAGCTCATATACTTTAGGTCAATATAAAATTCCTACTTTTATAGCCACAGTTTCAGCTCATGCTGCTACATGTAATATACTTGGTGGCAAAACAGATACACCTGTATTTATTTTCATTTTTGTGAAAACCTGCAAAAAAATCTCATTTTGTGATCGTGGTATATACTTGTGACAGTTGTTCTCAAGTGTTGCTCATCATTATACTCAATCTTAATTAAAATACAATGCCTCCAGTGAAATGTTACACAATATTAGGGATTATGGTTAAATGCTACTTCAAAATCAAGAGACTATAATCAAAAGGACAACCATTTACGTTGTAAAGAATCTACTTATGATATACATTATTAATTGCCTAAAATGCATCTTTATTATTTTATTTAGAATTAAAAATATTTACTCTTATTTGGGTTGGTATATCTAAAATCTATATATCAATATCTATCTATCATCTATCATCTATCATCTATCATCTATCTATCTCTATCTATCTATCTATCTATCTATCTATCTATCTATCTATCTATCT
>JABTXL010006712.1:31355854-31393997 GCA_025134845.1 Neodon shergylaensis
TCTATCTATCTATCTATCTATCTATCTATCTATCTATCTATCTATCTATCGTCTATCTATCTATCTGTCTCTATCTGTATATCATCTATCTTCTATCCATTTATCTATCCTTATATATTAATCATGTATATATCATCCATCCATCTATCTATCATCTATTATGCTCCCATTATATAATTATATAGAGATTATTGATATAGGTAGAGTTGTAGTAGATACTAGAAAAATAGATCATAGGTCTATGTTGATGAACTCTGTTAATGTCTTTGTGGCCTTCCCTCTGCTTTGCCAGCCTTCCTCAGCTGTGAATACATACATGAATTGGTTTGGTTAATGAGAACTAAGTGGAAATCTGCTGGAGCTGAAGGAGGAGCTTGTGAATTTTTTTCTTTCTTAATGAAAGATTTGAACTTATGGGACTGCTGCTTTTGTGTCTATCTACCTGAGGATTCAGATACATTTCCAGAGCTGTAATAAAAGTTTCGTGGCTTTGAAACTGGCAGGGCTAGAAAAAGCCAGAAGAGCTTAGAGGTACCAGCTTTACATGACTGGTTCATTTACCGTCTGATTTTGTTGTGTTAACAAGAATATGTTTGAGATGATGAGGTTGAATCTTTGCTACTTGGTGTCACAAATTATCATAACTAATTTAGTTTATAAATATATATCTGAGAGTCATAAGGACATTGGATAGCTCGTTTAAAGTTTTGATAAGCCATGATGGTCTTTCTTCCTAACATGGAAGTTTGAAGCTCTCAGTGTAATACAGTCATATGCTGCATTATTATCGTTTTGTTCCTGCATGACTGCACTTAGAAAAGAAGCAGAGCAGAGGTATTAAAATATTAATATTTATCTCCTTAGTAAAGTGTGTGAATATGTGGAATTCCATTAGCATAGTCTTCCATTTAACTATGTCATTTCCTGCTGCTACTTATTTTTATAGTAATCTTAAAATATGCCATGTTTAGAATCATTAAGATAACTTCGTCATAGAATAGACTACATTTGAGATTCTACATTTGCATTTCTTTTTATAATTAAGTGATATTCAATGATGCTTTAAAAGGCATTTCACTTTTGATATCTTAACAACCATGACTGTCTTAAGATTGCCTTAACGTCAAAAACACATTTCTATTCCTTTCTCTCTCTAATGTTTCCTATAAAGAAAACTTCTAACTATTCTAATTAGAAAACATTTTTTTCCACTAAAAGATAATTTCTGAATAGAAATGATACAGCTCATGGGTCACGTGCTGCAGAACTGCCAGCAATTTGTGTTGGGCATCTCTCAGATTGCTCAAATGCTGTATTGCTAGCTACTCACTTCGTCACAATTCATTAGCAGCAAGGGCAACAGAGATAATGGTATCTGTTTGCCAAGACTTTTGTCAATTTGCAATTCATTTGGATCCAGTGACTCTGCTCAATGAACTCTGGCAGTACAAATGCTTGCCACTTCCATAGCTGGCCCTTGAAACACATTTCCCCATTTTCTCTCCTCTGATGTTCTTCCATTATTTTCATGGAATAATGCTAAAGCCACAGTGATGGAGTCATAAGATGTGAATAGCCTTGCTCCCATAGCCACTGCTTGAGCCATAGCTATCCACCACTGAGACATGCCAAAAATGTATAGGTAAAGAACTATGTCTGAATGGGGAATACCACTTTAATATTACAGTAACCTGTTGAGAATGATAGCTTGCTTTATTCATTTTTTTTTACAGTAGTAATTAGATTAAATATATTTTACTGCTAAGGAAATTGTCTTAAAACAGTGGCTCAAAACAGCCAACCTATCTGAACTGGGAGCTACTCAGTTGGGTTGAGATTTTAGTGCTCATTGAGAATATAGTCTATGGAGGATTGGGCTTGTAGTAAAAGCCTCCATTTATGAGCTCATCTATAAGGCTGTAGTGCTCTATTTTGCACCAAGAAGACAGCTCCCTAGATGGCACTGCTGATGAAAAGGAGGTAGTTGCATCAGAATGACTGAAAAACGAAAGGGGAAAGAGAAAGAGAATATGTAGACAGTCAGGTTTAAGTTCCACTATTTTAATTTTACCTGAAAAATGCCCCATTATGCTTTCTACTATGCACTACTGGCCACATGGACCAATTCTGGTATAAGGTAGGAGAACACTACACTAAGGTTTGAATTACGGAAGGCAAGAATTGTTGGGGATCATTTATTGTGGTTAGCTCACTCATTGAAAGTAATACTCAAAATAGTATAAGCAATATTAACAACTATTAAACAATGATTAAAATACTAGAGAATGAAATAAGTTATTTTTAATAATGCGATTCTTTATTTATTCTTTGATAATTTCACTTCATGCACCCCAATCTCACTCACCTCCCAGTCTCTCCACATTCACCCCTCACTTCTGCAGCATCCTCCAAAAAGAAACCCCCTCCAAAAATTAATTAATAACAAAACAAAAAAAAATAAACTAGCTTCTTCATCTTTCCTACTTCTCTAACACTTTTTCATTCGTCCTAGTGGCACTGGGAGCTGCTGTGCAGAACACCCTTTTGTCCAATCAGTCCCACCCACAAATCTTAATTGGTCTGGTTCAAGGCCTTTGGCCTCTGACACACCAGCATCATCGGATCCTCACCAAAACTCCTCTTGGACATGGTGGCAAGCATCTGTACTGCCACAGTTCTTACTTCACTGTTATAAAAAAATTGATGTACTAAAACCCAATTTGAAGCAAGCTTAAAATGTGAACATTTTGATGAAATTTATGAAGTTAATCAGAATTGCAAAATATCCGATTTAATATCTGTTGTCTACTGCCTAAGTGTTTCTGTAAATAATTTGGCAGGCGGATAGTACTTTCAGATCAGCAGACCTCCAATTACAATGCTTGCATATCCATTTGCCCAGAACAGTAGGGAGAAACAGCCTCTCTTCCCTTTCATTTTTCTAGGTATATCTGGGGATTTCTAGAATAGGCAGAGCTAGCCAGTCTTATTTTTACATCATGACATAGAAACCACAGTCCGATTGAGAGGTAAGACCCAGTCCATTACCTTCACCATCACCTTAATAACTGTTTGTTTGGAAATAGCCACTGTGTTGCACCCA
The DNA here is from genome assembly GCA_025134845.1 of Neodon shergylaensis. Classification (NCBI taxonomy): domain Eukaryota; kingdom Metazoa; phylum Chordata; class Mammalia; order Rodentia; family Cricetidae; genus Neodon; species Neodon shergylaensis. Next base: position 31,358,958 of record JABTXL010006712.1, read on the forward strand.
AAGACAAGTCATGAGGTGTGCTCGGAAATCTGGGTTGTCTTTTTGACTACATTTGGAATCAACAAAAACACAAAAGCATCAGAGGCACACTTGCGGGTTCCATGCCTACTCCTTAGCCTTTGTCCACAGCTTTAGGTGGACAAATCAGTCATAATTATCACTCCTCAAGGACACATAAATGGTTCATTTGAAGTTTATTTGGAAGGCCAAAAGCAAATTGCAAGGTATGCTAATGCAATGGCTGCATTACCCACTTCCTCTAATATTTATAAACTGCTCAAACAGCATTAGCGGTTTATGACATCACCAATACAAACTGATTTAATCCTGCTTTTTTCCCTTAGCAGTCATGTATCATTTTCCATAATAAGAGCTCACCCCAGAGTGCTTATATAAATCTTCACCAGTTTTTAAAGTACATTAAAAGCCCTTTGGTCCTAATGTAACCACTCCATCAGCAGATACACGTTCATGTTTGCTGAGTAAACATCTCCATACTCCCATATTAAAGATGAATAATTAAATTTCACAAAGCATCGAAATAGCTTTTCCTTTTAAGACAGCATAGCTCATTTAATCAGGAATCATTTTTGTAATTTACTCAATCTGTGACTTTTCGTATCTCAGGGTCTTCTCAAACACAGTTCATTTGGTCTACAATGAAAAGCTAGTCTTTCATTTATTTGGCTCCATAATAAATGGGATGCGTGCTGTTATATAATGATAAAGATATTTTATTTCCTGTCGAGTTTTCTAGTGTAAGGAGTGGGAGGAGAAAAAAAATCAATGTGTCACAACATCATAAAGCAACCTAGAGAATAAAGTGAGAAATAAAAGATCCAATAAAAAAACCAATACAATTAACTGATAGTGTTTGAGTTTACACACATAGTATAATAAATTTAAAATGCAGATGTGCTTTTAAGCTTTGCTTTTGGGTTGGTTTTTATGAGATGTCTTTGGGATTCCCTAAACTAGTGAAATTACATTTAAAATATCTTTTTGTTAGGGAATTGCTTTGCGGAATAAATTTTGAGTCACAAGACTTCATAACTCAAATATTTGCAGTAGTTATCTAATTAGTAAGTTGCATTGCCTGTAAACACTGGTGGTGCAAACTGACTGCGGGAACAGTTACTGCCTACAGGGACCAACGATATCTTAAGAGATAGTTCTAGGCGTGATGACCAACAAACTGTGCTTGTTTTGTTTTCTAAATTTATTTCTACTCAGATGCTGTATTAAAAATAAAATTGCATGACAAAATTAGAGACATCTATTGAGAAACATATACCACTTATGGTGTATATCTATGAAATTAGATAGGAATTAAAATTTTATGCTATATATCAGCAACTGAAATTGGTGTTGTTGATAGGAAAATTATTATAAGATAAATTATTATAACATCTATTTTAACATAATAATAATGAAATAATAATTTCAAAGCAATTACTATTTTAAGTAAGATATTAGCTTCTAAATGAGTATAGATAATTTTTTTGATATACAAACTTACTGTGAATTTGTTATTGATGACTGAAGATTTATGTTTGTGCATGTTTTAGAATGTTTATGGTAATAAGTAAGAAATAAAATCCAGAAACTTTTATCAACTCACATTTAAAGCTTTTCAATTAAAGAATTCATGAGTTATTTTCTTTTACATGTTTTATAGGGTAGGTATATGTGCTAGCCAAGACAGTGCATGAAATGTATCTAGTATAGTGCACAGGGCACAGTAGATGTTGAACTAAGTTAACTTTTCTTCTTTCAGTTAGAGTTTTATTAGATAAATTGTTAGCATTCAGTGCCATCATGAATTATCAGATTAAGGACAGTGACGACTGTAAATGTCGCTACTGAATATAGCAAGTAAATACATTAACCAGCTCGCTGTACCTAAAATAGATAGCACTTGTTTTTACTTTTAAGTTATGACATCAGAAAATGTGAAAATATGAAACAAACTTTCAAAGAGAAAGTTTCTAGTTTGTATTCTATGGATTTTTTTCTTCACTAAGATTTTCTTGCTAGTGTTGTATAGTTTGAGAGATCTTAAATTCTGCTATTCTATTTTTTGAAAATTCTGAATTACTATCATGTTATTGGGAGTTCATATGATTAATATAAAAATATTGCCTAAGTGATGTGCATTAGATATATGAAATTAGAAAATCCACAATATTTCTCTCCTATATGATGTAAACATCATGGATGCACTTCTGAGACAGAAATCAGACATGTGGTTTTAAGCTGATAATGAGGACCCTACAAAGTCTATATTTGACTCTTCCATGTCTATTGACATTTTTGTCTATCCACTGATAGCTAATCCATGTCATTCACTTGAAACATCAAGTGCAGGTCATCTACTCTCAAACTTTGTTCCAGCCTGAAACACATTAGTTCTTTGAAAAGATTTTCTTAAAAATTTAGGTGATAATTGCATGATGCAATGGTATTTATCACAGCTTTATTTTCTAAATATTAGTTTCTTTTCAAATAGACAGATGAGGATTTCAAAGATTCTTGCTCTTAACTAAATATTTTAGGGCTGTAGCTATGCAACATCTTCCCTTGGCTACTAATTCTATCAATTTAGTTCATCAAATAATTAACACTCACCTCCAACAGCTTATGGTTTCAGGTTTATCAGTTCCCTCCCCAAAAATCTAGAGAATATCAGAAGCAGAATAGAGGAAAGACAATATTGATTTGCTTTCATTTAAATACACAATTTCTTTTAACATATTGGCATTTTTAAATCACACAGATAAAAGTGATAAAAATGGATTCCTCACATACATGTCAATACTTTTTAAAATTTATTATTACTAATTTTGCTTAGTGTGCACCTACATCCCAAACACAGGCCTTTTCAATTCCTGGAATCCTTTCTATGCTAGATTTTACCTGTGTGGGTTCCGGTATAGATAGAAATGCATTAGATGACACTTGCATCTTTCCGCTGTACAAAGCTCTGCACAGAGAAGGCAAATGTAAGCACTGGAAACAATCATATCACAGTCTCCACTTTTCTGTAATATATTTCTACTGTCCCTATGTCCAATATTTTATGGTAGAGCGTCAAGTTCATGGATCAGTAAAGATAAAGGAAGACAAGAAACATTCCCGAGGAAGTACTCTACTTGAATCCCCAAATGGATTGACAAAAATAAGAGAAATAAATGAATCAAACTAGCTGCTCACATAGTAACAGTGAGAACTCAAGGTTTCTAATAGACACCTGCCCACTTTTCTGTTTAAATAATGCTTTCAGAAAAATTGAGCAAAACAATGCACTATCAAACATTTGCTTTTAAAATAAAAACTTGTATGTGTACTGAACATAGTAATTTTGAAGAACTAAATCACACTCTAAAAGTACCAGCTGCTTGTAAGATAGAGGATAGCAGGGATATTGCATAGAATTAGGTAAACTTTCCATGTGTTTTCTCCTTAATAATACTAATTCCGCCTAAGACAAATGCAGTCTGTGTTTCAATGATGAATATGTCTCCTTTGGTGTCTTATAAAGGGAAATAAAACCATTCTGTCCAAAAAATCAGTGAAGCTTGTGTGTGAAACATCAGATAAAGTGAATATCCATGTAAAGCTTTGTTGTGTAAACAAAATCCAAAAGTGAAATCATTAAAGAAACACTGACCAGTTTTTTTTCCAGTGTGGAAGTTTGGGACCTTACATAATTGTTCAAATAGGTGCTAAACAAATTAAAACATATAACTATTGATATATAAATCCCAGGAAAGAAATGTTACACGTAGTAGATATAGCTATAGATTTTGCCATAGAATCTGTTACATGCCTGAATAATTTAGCATCTTCATGAATATTTATTACTTAGTTAAGCTTACTATATTGCTTTGATTTTTGAATAGGTACTCACTCCCCTTTGGCCCCGTCATGTCCCAAAGCATTAATCCACAGTGATGTCAATGCATTTTCATAGTCTAAGTCAGTAGTTTCGTCTTGTAAATTTAAAGTTAATAATGTGATATAAGACAAACAACCATGAACATAAAATCAGAAGGCTAATTAGAGCAATGAGCATGGAACAGTGGGAAACCATGGTTACGAAGAGTAGAAAGCTGACCACTCTACAATGAACTTGTTTGCACTCTAGGTGACCTTGAAATTTCTAGGAAGCCCAATAAACTTTGCAGTAATGGATATTCAACATCAAAAATTTAAGTGAATAAATTAAATTTAAATCAAGAAATTTAAAATTAGTTATTACAAGGAATGCAGGCAGACAGAGTGGCTTACACCTGTACTAACAACAGTTGGGAAGCTAATGCAGGAGAAGTACCTTGAGGTTTTGATTGGCCTAGGACATCATCAGGTTTAAGTAAGTCCGGGCTACAGAATAAGAACCTTTCTAAAACATTAAAGCCCAAACTAAAGCAAAACACAGTACAAAAGCTAATAATCAATAGAAGAACCTACTGATATTTATCCATTGAAGAAGTAAATCAGGTCAAACTGGGTACTACTTACACATACCTAGTTATATGTAAACAAAAAGTTATTCAATATTGGCTTTTTATTAATTCTGGAAAATGTAAAGATTCATTTTATCTTTGAAAAGCCAGATAAATACTCTTTGCTTTATCTAAAATATGAAAGCTTCTTTACGTCTCAATGAAGGTAGAAGACCCACAGTCAAAAAGCAAATACCACTATTTCCGCCCTGCCACTAATGAGTTGTAAAACTTGGGTAGCTTTTTTTAGTTTTGTCTTGAAATTTTTCCACCATTTTGGCTATAATTTTAAAAACATAAAAATGAAAAATTATATGTAGTTCTCTATAGAGAGAATTATTATCGTAGTTGTTGCAGCCTTTCTCTTCCTGATGACTGCTGTTTGATGTGTGTGTGTGTGTGTGTTTGCGCATGTGAACAGCCATGTTCTCAATGGACTATGGTATTTCCTTTCTAGAAAAAAAGAATAAAATAAATCCCATCGTTCTTGCAAACCTTATCTAAGTTTTCTATTCCGCATAATACATATTTTCTTTCCTTTTATAACTTATTCCTGAAATTTATTTCTTATTTAATCTTTTACTTCTTTAAAACATGCAATCAACCCTTCCTCAGTACTTTCTAAAATGTTAATCCATAATCTATAAAAGTCCTAGTGATTAGCTTACTTCACATCTCTATTTTTAAAGATTTTTTTATTTAGAAAGAAACTTAAAAGCATTGGAGATCGTTGGAGTTAAATTCAGTTTTGTTGGTGGCATGGTAACATAAAACCCAATAACATCTATATAGAAAGTATAGATGTAAGGTTGCATAGTAGAAAGAACTGTAGCTTCTTAGTTTAAGACAAAACACAATCCAGATGCAAGGGAGGATGATTCTTCATGACATTACTAAAAAGACTGGTGATATATGGAACTGTTACAGAGTAAAAGAAAATGTACATTTTAAAACTCCATTCTATAGGAGAGGTTGTGGGGTAAAGGGAACACTCCTGCATTGCTGGTGGGAGTGCAGGCTGATACAGCCCCTTTGAATGTCAGTGTGGCGATTTCTCAGAAAATTAGGGAACAGCATTTTTCAAGACTCAATAATACCACTTTTGGGTATATATCCAAAGGATGGTCAATCGTGCCACAAGGACAAGTGCTCAACTATGTTCATAGCAGCACTGTTTTTCATAGCCAGAACCCGGAAACAACCTAAATGCCCCTTGACCGAAGAATGGATGAGGAAAATGTGGTACATTTACACAATGGAGTGCTACACAGCAGAAAAAAATAATGACATCTTGAATTTTGCAGGCAAATGGATGGAGCTAGAAAACATCATTTTGAGTGAGGTAACCCAGACACAGAAAAATAATTAGTACATGTACTCACATGTACTCATAAGTGGTTTTTAAACATAAAGCAAAGAAAACCAGCACACAAATCACAATCTGAGGGAACCTAGGAAACAATGAGGACCCCAAGAAAGGCATACATAGATCTAATCTACATGAGAAGTAGAAAAAGACAAGATCTCTTGAGTAAATTGGGAGCATGGGGACCTTGGGAGAGGGTTGGGGGGGAGGGGAGAGGCAGGGAGGGGAGCAGAGAAAAATGTAGAGCTCAATAAAAATGAAAATAAATAAATAAAACTCCAATCTAGAATAAGCAGAGAGAGAGAGAAAATTTTCTCATCATGAAAAAAAAAATTTAAAAATGAAGAAATTCTTGGTAGAATGGAATGCTATGAAAGTGAAAGCACATTTAGGGTTATGAAAATGGCATGAAGTACAGGTGCCACCAGAGTTCTCTGCTGAACTAGCTGTTTATACAGTCCAGCTGTGTGGGGTTGGGGAGCAATTTCAAAATTCAAAGCTTAGACGTTAGCATTGAATTAACATTGAGAAGTCTATCTCACTCTCTTCAAGGATACTCAATAGTGTAGAGCTACCTAGACCTACCAACTTGTGTCTGCTTAGCTGTCAGCCTGCAGCATCCTTCCCTACAACCACTTCAAGTTAAAAGTAGGAGATACACATGCACACACACACACTTCTACACATCTTCAGAGACACATATATGTCATGGAGTCCATTAGCATGGTGGGATGTCAAAATTCAATTGTCATGAATGGCCTCTCATCCAAAAGGGCCCCTTGTTAAATTAGGTTTCCAGGGCACACCTGGCAGAGTGAAGCCTACATTCAGCCTGACAAGAAGACATTCCAAATCATTTTCTTTTGCTCTGAAAGTGTCTTTGTGTTCTTTCTAAAAAAATTGCCAAAACCTAAATCAAGCACCATTTTCTTGGTAATTATATGTTGAAGGATGCAATCATTCCAGCTTCAGAAACCAGGAGCCCAGCAGCCCAGCACTGGGCATGTTCCCACGGTTGCTTTTGTTAATGTACTAATGAGCCATTGTCACAATGAAGCCAACCTGGCATTAGCACTTACAATGAATTTACGGCAGGAACACTGCTGTTTGTAATTAGCTCTTCATTACACAATCAGACTGATTTAGAGAAACTCTCATATGATTTGCTCAGCAAATGAAGCAATATAATTACACTTCAGTTGAAATCAACAAATTAGACTGCTGTTTGCAATTGGCTATATTATGTACTATTAGTGCCTGGGCAATCGCAGGCCTGTTGCTTCCTTTAACACTTAAGTAAAGTAAGTCTAATTAAATCTGAAAGTCTCTGCATATACAGAAACAGCTACATAATAGTAACATTTTTTATAATTAAAGAGGGAAGCCAAGATTTATGGTCAGAATATTTTATATTAAGCACAAAGTTCTTGGGGGTAGACATCAAAAGCAAAAACATAACCCAAAGGAATGAAAGAATAAAATTTATTTTGAGCCAAATCATTTTCTAGCCAGGGTACAGGGAATTGAATAAGATTCAAATTAGGTTAAGGCAGGTTAATGAGCTAGCCTTCAATGTGTGTCATTCTCGGGACTCAATATGTAGTCTCTGTCAGCTGTTAGAATAGCTGCTGTTAGTTCTTTCTGTTTATGGGTGTTTGGGAGTTGAGCACTTTGCACACTAGTCATGATAATCACTGGTAGGGGCAGCTTGTAGGAGATTCAAAGAAGGCCTGGCAGATTTAGCAAACGAAATTCACCTAGCTACATGAAATATGAGTATCTTTCTTCAATCTATCAACTGCATATTCCTTTGAATAAGTCTGAGGTTAGCATGAGGTACAGACAATTTCCAAAAGGATTAAGCCTCTAAAAATAAAGGGTTAAAAACATAAAATATCAGTGGATCTATTGGCAAGAATGAAAATGTACATGAAGTTCCACTAGCAATGCACAATTTTGTTTTTTTTCCTAAGAAGGCATTTTAGACATGATTTTCCACACGCTAAGCAAATGATTTCACATTCCAATGAGTCAATTCCATTTTTTTACTTATTTTTTAGACAGTCTCTCACTAAATTATTTTGTAAGGTTTGAGAAAATACTGAGGGAAGACCCCAGACTCAAACAGTATGCGAGAACAAAGCATTTATTATAATACCAGCATATACAGGGTTGTTCACCTGTACAAAATGGTGACAACCTCGACAGGAACCTGCAAGTTCTGTTTAATCACAGCTTGGGGAATTTTAGGGATGGTTTGGTCATCTCAAACATAATTGGTTAAACAAACAGCAGTTACATTAGTAGACTTTTGATTGGGTGAGGTTTTATCTTCAGACATACTTGGGTAAGTTGCAAGGGGTTGTAGGAACTGCCTTGAGACATTGTGGGGCTGACTCTGGCTTTATTCATTCTCTCTCCTTCATCCCTGTTGTCAGGGGAGTTTTGATTAGTGTCCTTTGTTTAAAAACTGATACTTAGACCAAGCTGATTGTGAAATGGAGGAAGTGTAGACACTGAAGTTTATACTGGCCTTGAACTTACAGTTCTCCTGCTTCATAATTCCTTTAATTATATACTTCCTTACTTCAGGAATTATATTAATTAATTTTTAAAATTACAAATAGTTGGCATTTAGGAAGACTAGCAACAACAATTCTGGAATTGAATTGCAATTATTATAGCCGACAGATTAGTAGCTTTCTGTGATTAAAAGATTTATTGCTTTAGAAAGCCAAATATAATCTCTTCCTTCTATTTGAGAAACTTTTAAGGTTAGAATGAATGTGAGTGTTTAAGTGACTGTATCTGACCTCACATAATAGGCTGTGTTCTCTTAAGAGATGGAGTACTGTGTGTAGCCAGGAGATGCTACCCATAGAGTTTACTGGATGTTTTACACTCAACACAACCTTTTCTTTGGTTAGGCAATAAGTCAAGACTTTTATCTTTTTGCCTAGTCTTGAATTAATTGTTTAATTGTTTATTGCAGTGATGAAATATCTCTTAGTTGTATGTATTCATAATGTGTTTGTGTGTGTGTGTGAGAGAGAGAGAGACAGAGACAGAGACAGAGAGACAGAGAAAGAGAGAGAGAGAGAGCCAGCATGTGTAGGAGCACACATGACTTTGTGAATGTGTAGAAGTTGGCAGATAACTTTCAGAATTGACCTTCACCTTATTTGAGGAAAGACCTCTTTTGTTGTCGTCATGGTGTTGAACACTCAATGCTACCCAGTCAGCAAGGTTCCAGGGACTCTAGTGTCTCTGGTTTCCATCTCTGTATAGATAGTACACAGGGATAGTATTGTCTATGTAGCAATTCACTCTGAATTGAACACTCTCTCCTGGAGGAAGGAAAAAAGCTTGGGAAACTCTGGAAGTCGATTTATTTGACAAGTCAAGGAAAGTAGGGAGCCGGAATTTACAGGAATCCCATGGCCCCTTACAAAGATATAGGAGCAGTAAACAACCAGCGAGAGTAAATTTTCTGAACTGTGCAACTCCCAGAGGAGACTCTCTTACTGGTTGAACTGCCCACAACTATTCAGAGAGCTCTGGATGCAGGTTTTGTGAGTCATCACCCATGCAAGAGTGGGCCTTCAGATGGTGCATTTGCCTTTGAGTTATCCGTGCTTATGGGATACTCCAGTCATACTCTTGAGAATCATTTAAATAAATTTATTGTTTTGTCAAACTGGACTTAGGTCAGCTTGTCAACTTGAACTGTTATAGGTGTTCTATCTGGGGTAAACAGATATTTATTGCCATTTCCACTGGGAAAGATACACTTCCATTCCCAGCTGTATCACTGATTGTGACTTATAAAACTCAGGTCCTGTTGGGGTCTAGCCTCAACGGATTTGTATGTACCAGTGTAGGAAAGTGTGGATTAGAACGTACAGGCAGACAGAACTGAGATATAAAAGTAATAGAGACATAGAATAGAGTTGGTAGGGCAAGCTAGTAAATGCTGAATTCACCCGCATTTATTTTCCATATGTTTATATACCCTAATATGAAAGAGGAGCAAGGAAGCAAAAGATTTCTTTGCTGAGATGCAAAGAACAAACAGAGCAATCACCAGTTCAGTACTTGAAACAACCTTAGTTAAGTATTCTGTTGTTTAGGCAGAATATGCCACAACCACACTCTAGCCCAAGCATCTTCTAGGCAGTCACACCCTGGATCAAATCTCCTGTTGTAATCCTGAAGGAGTAAGAATAGGCCTGAACTCTTGCACTTTTGGTCAAGATAGAATGAATCCACATCCACGAACTCCAACAAGGTCCTTATACATAAGCAATGTTGTTGTTTGAATAAGGATGGCTCCCATAGGCTCATAGGTCTGAATGTTTGGTCCCTGGTTTGTGGATTAAGTGTGACATTACTGGAGGATGTTTGTGCTGGGTTGAGCTTTGAAGTTTCAAGATCCCACACGATTACAAATTAGTCCTTTCTGCCTTATAAATATGGATCCAGCTAGTGCCCCAGTGCCATGCATGTCTGTGTATGACCATCTTCTCCATCAAGGTGATCATGAACTCTAACCCTCTGGAACTGTGAACCTCAGTAATTTTTTCTTTTACATTTTGCCTTAGCAATCGTGTCTTATTATAGTGATTGAAAGGCAACTTTAAGCCATATGACAAACTCCAAGACACGATTCTTGGTACATATTCCATTGTTTTTTTTTTATGGAAGATTCTGTCAAATATAGCTGGGTTCTCTTTCATTCTATATTATTTCTTCTCAGCCGAACTAACTGAAGATTAATGGTACCTGACTCTATTAGTCTCAGAGTATCTGTGTTCAGGTTGTGCTGGGACAACCTAATAGCATCCTACTATCCCCTGTGCTTGGGGTGATGAGGAAGCCGGAGCTCGCCCTAGGGTCTCTTTGCTTTGTGATGTGTTGACTGATCAGACTGGGAAAGGAACAATGCCATGCACATCAGATGCCAGCCACATTACATATGGGCTTCCTGATTTTTCTTTCTGTGAGCATAACACTCATTTCCTAGTATAAGTTATTTGAAAATGTTGAATAACTAAGATCTTAATAGACTAGTGTCTAGAGAGTTAATTCTAGAAAATGAATATACTGCTTTAAATGTTAAAAAAACTAAGACATAGCAACAGTAAACTGAAATCTTCTTATTACCTATCATTCTAAATTTCTCTATTTTCTCTGTAGTGCAAACAATACGCTGTAAGCTTGCCCTCATTGCCCTCTACTTCTGATTTTACATCACTCTTAGTTTGCACATTAACTGCATTGAGTTAAGTGGTCAAGCAAATAATTCTCGTGTCTATGTTCCCTATGTTTGCTACATAATGTGGTAATGTGTAGTCGTCTTTATTTCCTGAAAATGGAAAAGAAACTTTATAAAGACCAAAGACATAATCCTTTGAGACAATAGGGTAAGAGCATCTCTCTTAGTTTAGAAGCTAAACTTTCATAAAATCCTACCATCTTTATACAAATAAGTATGCAGAAATAGGTTAAAATATTAGTATAAAAATCCGAAATGATTTGTATTCCTATAGCAGTATGGAGAAGTGCTTTTTCACAATATAGCCAAGAGGAATCTTCCCCTTCACCAGGGGCATGCTGTTCTTCAACGCAATCAGGCATTATAGTGGAGTAAGTGGGCAGCATTTTAAATTCTGGAGGACTGTATCTTTGAAAACTGTTTCCTCCACTTTCCAGCAATGGCTATAGATGGCCTTGGGTTAGAATTATGTTTTAAGTGTATTTTGATAGTAGAAATCTTGTTACTGAGAGGTAGTAAAGGCATTCACCTCATTGAGAAATTTCCCATCTTATCTTCTACAGTGACAGGTGTATAAATCATTCCATAGAGATTGCTGAGCCTACCAGTTGAGCAGATTCAATTTCAAGAATATGGGATGTTAGCTTTAGAAACCACAGGGACAGCATCACAGTAGTAAGTATATCACGTCAGATCAGGCACCAACAGGTCAGAGCCTAAATGATACATTGGCTAAGAAATATTTCATGAGCCAGAAGTATCATTAAAAAGTACATTTACAAAGTTGTCAAAGAAGTATGATGAACAGAGATTTTAGTGTCTGAGTATTTTGGCTTTTCCTTTAAGGTTATATCTTTTATTTTTTGAGATTATAATATAATTACATCATTTCCCTTTTCCTTTCCTCCCTGTAAACTCTCCCATATACCTCTTCTGCCTGTCTTCGAAATCAGTGGTGTCTTTTTCCTTGATTGCTGTTAGCATGAACAGACCGATCACAGCAATAGACATGCTAACATGGATGGGGTTATCATCCCTTCCATATTTTGGTGGTCTATTTCTAAGTTATATGCTTTTAATTATTATTATTTTTTAATTTATATGCCCATAGGTGTAGTCACATGTGCCATGGTTTTCATGCTTAGGTCAAAGGATAACTCATGAGAGCGGATTTTTTTTTCCTACTGTATAAGTGCTGGGTGTTGAACAAGTTATCTGGATTAATAGAAAGTATGTTTACCCTCTCAGTCACCTTGCCAGCCCAAAAGTGTGTTTCATCCCGTTATACAGCTCAATTCGCGAAGAAATGTGATGAAACCATCGGTGGAAGCAAGGTGTACCCGTTACAGTGTGCCCGTAGATGTGTGTACTTCAATAAGTTTATATATTTACAGGAAAACAAGGAAAGTAAAAGTACACCTCAATGCTATTTTTAAGAAGAAGAGCAGAAGGAAAAGGAGTGATCATAATTTAAAAGTATTTGCAGAAACTATGAAATTTTAGGAGATTTATCCCAAGTACCCTCTTCTCTTTCTGCTCCTAACAAACAGGAGGACAGACTGGCTTGTTCTTGTTCCCCAGTTGCATCTGATGCTTTTGTTTGCTGCTGTCTGAAGCATCATCTTTGAGTTTTTTGTCCTTTTACATTTCATCCCACGAAAGTAAGAGCTTTTCTGAGAAATGTGTCTGTCACTCTTGAACAGAAGTGCATAGTCAAGGCTGTTGGACGTGATGCTGTGTCTTGACAAACATGCTCTCTGAGAAGCCTGACCCGCACAGAGGCCTGCTCTGAAGTAAACCATGCCTTCTGGGGATCAGGAAGCCTACTTCCTCTATAGCATTTCTGTATCACCTTCACCCCTCCCTGCTTTTGCCTCATTTAGAAGATTCTATTGTCATCACTCTGCTATTGTTGACACCTCCTGCCTTAAGCAGTTTGACGACATTTCTAAGCTAGACATGGCCTTGAAGCAGCTGTCAGAAGATCTAGGTTCCCACAAAGTCTTCCTCCTCTGACCTCTCTGTCTACATATTTTCCTCTGGCTTTATTGTTTAACAGTATAGATTTGAAGATACCCCATAGTTGTTGCTTTTGATTGTCTGAAAGACAGTATCTCAGGGATAATGATGTATTGTCTCCCACGCATCATGAAATGTTGCAAATCTATCACTTTATCGATATTTATTTTGAAACCTTGCTGTTAGAACTCTGTCCATATTGATAAAATTGTGCTAGCAAATCAATTTTATAAAATTAAAATTGATTGAAATTCATTTTCCTGAGAGGTTAATAACAGCATTGCAATCTAAGTCCAACATAACATTCAGAGAGAACTTTGACTTAGAGTTTTGCCTAAACCTTCAAACACTACCAAAATTTGCCAAGCACCAAATGCTTGCATTTGTTAGATCCAAGGGCCAGAAAAATGCATGTTTATAAAAACTGAGGACACAATCCAATAAGTGTAGCTGACATTATCGATATTTTTGTATTGTTGAGGCAGTATTTATGTTACAATAATGTTCCAGGAAAAGTCAATAGCTGAGTCTGTTGGAATAGGCTGGTTTGTTTGCTAAGTCAGAACAAGTGACGTAAGAGGAAACTACAGAAGGAAGATCTTCAGCCATGTGCAGAAAAAAATAAAAATCTTCCCTGGCCAAGGTTAAATCAAGTTACTAGCCCACACTGGAAAAGAGAAATGCTCAACGAGAAGTAAGATCAGGCTTCATTTAAAAATATACTGCATTTTTTTAGCCATGTTGTATTTTACTGGTGAATGAAAATAGTCCTAAATTTATTCCTGAAGTTTTACATTACAGTTAAACAATGTAAGATGATAAAGTTATACAGCTAGAAGTAGGCACATATGTAAGATTCCTGTCATAAGAAACAATAATAACACATAAATATTTAACTATATTTTTAGCAAAATACAATTTAAAAAAGTTGCTTGTTAGGATGCAGTGTGAGAATCTTGACATTATATTTTTGATTTCTGAGTTGTTTTTGTAAATGAACAGAGACATATAAAACATGGTAAAATTAAAGAAGAAAATAAAATTCTTAGAAGTAGAATTAGAATTAATTAGTAGAATTACTAAATTAATTTATTCTTAATTAATAGAATTAGTAAAAGCAGCTTTCAACCAAGACATACCAAACCTTTACTGTATTGCCTATTTTCTGTTGCTGGGGGAAAAAGATAAACACAAAAACAAAAAACATCTAAAAAAACAAACAAAACCCTGACTAAAAGCTACTTAGGGGAGAAAGGAATTGTTTGGCTAACCTTTCAAGAGGGACAGAGTTCACCTTGTTGGGGACGACTTGGCAACAGGCAGAAAGTGACTGGTTCCAGGAGCAGGAAGTTAGGTGATCACATTGCTTTTAACCTCAGGAAGCAGCGACATTAAGCAGGAAATAGGGCCAGGCTATTATCTTCCAATCCCACCCCACCTCTGTACTTCCTCCAGCAAGTCTCTGCCTCCTAATGTTCCCATCACCTTCTGAAACAGAACCACACACACAATAAAAGATGAGTGTAGATTATGTGGAATGTCTTTACCACATCTAAAGTTGAGAAAATAGGATCAGGAGGGTGAGGATAGTTTGAGCTGTGTAGTGAGTTCCCAGACAGATTGCTATAGATAGCAATGCCTTTTCTCAAAAAGAAAAACAAAACACAAATGTATTAATGTAGAACTTTTTAGAAAAATATAGGAAAGACAAAATAAAAATAATTTCATGGACCATTGAGTTAAAGATTGTTAACATCTTATCAAAGAATCTTATAAATACACATATGCATATGTGTGTATAGCTATATTATTCAAACAATTAATTCTGTACTCATAATGATAATGTAAGCATTTATTTTACATAATCTTTACATGAAGAGCAATATGACGTTCTGGAACCTAGGAGGCAAATAAACCATATATTCCAACCATTTAAAATATACTGGTAAAATACATATTTTGGAAATAACTCATATTTATTTTCCTTAAATGCATGGAAACAATTAGTTAAAGATAATTCAAATGCTAAATTTATCTTTCATCAATTCAAATACTGCCTGATTTGAATTAATATGGAAGCGAGATAGCAAGGTCTTTTTAGAGTTTAGACTCAGCTAAATTGTAAATCTGTGGGAGCAAACCAATGAAAACCTGGAAATGTTGGAGTAGCAGAGACAGAAACTCAATTGTACATAAAAACAAATTCACAAGTTAACATAAATGTCACTGCATATTCTTCTACAATATTTTTTTTGAGATTTATTTAGTTGATGTAGCCTTTCTTTGGGCTAGGTGTTTAGGTTGTTGCCAATGCTCAATAAGAATCCATTTTGTGGTTTATCTCACCGTAATAATGCATAAATTCTGACTTGTCTGTCAGTTCCTTTCTCTTACCTCAAAAGAAAATTCAAATAACAAACTTCCAGCAGATAAGTACCTTCATTTCGAAAATGACAGAGCAGCACTTCAACAGATAAAAAACACGCACTTTCTGACTGTCTCCATCCTGGGTGAGCATGCTCTGAATGGGGTATGAATAATAACAGCGCATTATTGCCGTCAGTCATTTCTCATAGCTGCCTTTCAAAGATTCACTAATTTTTTAACAAAAGGATTGTTGCATAGGTACCCTATAATTCTGACATTTCATATAATCTCCAGTCAGTATCACTTAAGTCAAGACTAATTATTTTAGCAAACATTAACTCTTTTCATTCCAATCCTGTTCTAATTGAAGAGCATTTGTTTTCTCTCTAGTGAATATGTGGTATTATCAGCCAAGGAAAAATGCTTCTTTTTTTCAGATGGAATTATTCCTTCATCGTATTAGAAACTTGTAATGATGAAATATTTTAAGATATATATTGCTTCAGAAATAGAACAGTAAAACCATTACAGATGGCTATCACGTGTAAGAGAAGTTTGAAACAGTTAATAGTGGAGAGTCCCTTTAAGAATATTTCTTTATTTCCTTCCCTGATTTCTGTTGCTGTGATGAAACACTGACCAAAAACCACTTTGGAGAATGAAAGGTTTGCCTGTCTTACAATCCTAGGTTACAGCCCGTCATTAGAAGAAGCCAGGGTAGCAGATGCTGCAACTGAACCTCGAGGCATGGAAAGATTCTCATTATTACTTGCTTTCTCTGGCTGGCTATATTCCCTTTTTATTCAACTATACCCACCTTCCTAGAGATGGAAATATCACAATGGTCTGGGTCCTATTACATCAATTAGCAGGCCCATCTGTTTAAGACAATTCATCAGTTGTGATTCTCTTTTCCCAGACGACTCTAAGTTTGTGTCAAATTGACAGCTGAAATTAACTATGACAGGCTAGAGCATTCTAAAAGTAAAACTGGGTAAAATAATTTAAAATCTTCTTTTATACTGACTGAAATCGTATTTGGAAAGGGGAAGAGTATAAGAGATATTTATTTCCATGACAATTAAATCCATATTTATTTATTAAAAGTTTATGTGAGTTATTAAATTTTAACTGCTTTATAAATATGATTATTCAGAAACTTTGGAGGTTGTTAGAAATTAGCATGCAATTTCTAGTACTTCAAAGATTATGCCATTTGACACCACAACTGCAGTGTAAAATATTATGCTACAAATCACACCATCAGACTCTAGTAAAACTCTTATCATAACCCTCTCGGGAGTCAAGGAGATGACCTAATTTCTGCCACCGTCTAATTAACTCTAATGTAAAAGAATTAACATTAATGCACTAAAATACGTTCACATATAAATATAAACTTACAGAAAGCATTAATAACTACTCATAAATCCACTAAGTAGTTTAATTCCTGTAAGTCACACATAAGTATGCAGTGTTCTCTCTCAGTAGGGATGGCATACAAATGTCTTGGCAAACTCCCATCATGCATTCTTTCATTACATTTCAACCTTACATCTTAACTCTTAACAGAATTTTCTTACTTTGTTAGTAATTTTAATATAGAAACATCTGATAATTCTGTTAAATGTAATTTTAAAAGGCAAGTTTGTCTTTCGAGTTTATATTTCAAGCATGAATAATATCTATCTTTCAAATAATGGGGCTTTGTTACTAGACTTAAAAGCAGGCTGGTGAAATGCATTGAAGAGCATTAATTGGATCCAGTAAGATATTCAATATTTTTCAGTTAATTGAAACATTCTGATTATTACATAAAAGTAAAACAGTATCTGAGCTATCCTCTGAATGTTTTCTGTCTCTTCATTCAAGCTATAATAATATTCCCATTAAAGCATCTCACATATTCTAGAGACCACGATAGCAAATTTATCAAAGGAACTATAATTGCATTCAAATACTTCATAATCATAATTATTTAGATGAGAATTTTATTGCAGAATGCTCTTAAATAAAGAGAAAAACATCACCAAGTTGGGATACTGACATATGACTAACTTATTTTGATAAGACAATTATGTGTTTTTTATTTCAATAACATTTTGGTAGCTGTAACTGTTCTATGAGGTTGTTGAGATCATTTTCTCATGAAAAGTTTTATAAATTTGAAGGCAATGTATCCCATGATGCATGTACTTTTTACACTGAAAATGTTAGTCAATTAAAAAAATAGATTACAAGACTGGAAAATTCCATAGCTTTGGAGGAAACTGCAACTAACAGGCCACTGTCCTTTAATGTCACCAACCAAAGGACAGCATGTCAGCTTACTAAAAGCAATCTACTGAATCAGTGCAATTCCCATCAAAATTCCAATACAATTCTTTACAGACCTTTAAAGAACAATGCTTTGTTTGGAAAAAAAAATCTAGGAGAACTTTAAAAACCCTTGTGCAGTTAAAGATCTTCTGGGGGTATCACCATCAAGACTTCAAGTTGTACTATAGAGAAATGATAAGAAAAACCACATGGTATTAGTAGAAAAACAGACAAGTTGAAGATGGAATTGAATTGAAGACCCAGGAGTAAATCCACATCTACGTACATAATTTTTGACAAAGAGGCCAAAATTATGCAATGGAAAAAGGAAAGCATGTTCAACATATGGTACTGGTCTAACTGGATGTCGTAATGTAGAAGAATGAAAATAGATCCATACATATCACCATGTATAAAACTCCAGTCCAAGTGGATCCGAGACTTCAACATAAATCCAGACACACTAATCCTGATAGAAGAGAAAGTGTGGAACACTTGAAGAGCCTTGAATACATTGGCACAGGACACAACTTCATGTACATCAGTCACACGGGTACTAAGATTGACAATTAATAAAATGTAACCTCATGAAACTAAAGAGCTTCTGTAAGACAAAGGATACCATCAAAAGGACAAAATGGTGGCCTATAGAGTAAGAAGAGATCTTCAACAACCTCACATCTGACAAAGGGCTGATGATAAAGAACTCAAGAAACTAGGCATCAATAAACCAAATAAGACAATTTAAAAATGAGTATACATATCTAAACAGAGAATTCTCAACATAGGAATCTAAAATGGCCCAAAGTACTTAAAGAAATGTTCAACATTCTTTTTTTTAAAACTTTTTTAAAAAAATATTATTCATTATGTATACAGTGCTCTGCCTTCATGTATCCCTGCAGGCCAGAGGAGGGCACCAAATCTCATTACAGATGGTTGTGAGCCACCATGTGGTTGCTGGGAATTGAACTCAGGACCTTTGGAAGAGCAGTCAGTGCTCTTAACCTCTGAGCCATCTCTCCAGCCCAATGTTCAACATTCTTAGTCATCAGGCAAATACAAAACAAAATGACTCTGGTTTTCCATTTTATACCTGTCAGAATGTCTAAGGTCAAAAACACAAGTGACAGCTCATGCTGGAGAGGATATGAAGCAAGGGGGGAAACTCCTTATTGCTGGTGGGAGAACAAACCTTTACAGTACTTTAGAAATCAATTATGGTGGTTTCTCAGAAAATTATGACTCTATGTTCTTCAAGACCCAGCTATTCCATTTCTGGGCATACACCCAAAGGATGCTGCACCTTTTTACCAGGACATTTGCTAAGCTGTGTTCATAGCAGCTTTATTTGTAATATTCTGAAACTAGGTACATCCCAGAGGTCCCTCAACTGAAGTATAGATAAAGAAAATGTGGTATACTTATACAATGGAGTATTACTCATCAGTTAAAAACAACGACATCATAAAATTTGCTGGCAAATGGATGGAACTAGAGAAGCTCATCCTAACTGAGACACACAAAGACAAACATGGCATGTACTCACTTATAAGTGCATATTAGCTATACAGAACAACCATGATATAATACACAGAACCAGATAGGCTAAGTAACAAAGAAAACTCTAGGGATGACACATGAATCTCACTGTGAAGGGGAAATTTAGTAGACATTACTAGGGGATGGGGAGAGGGATTTGTATGGGGGGTATGGGGATAGTGGGATCAAGTGGTAGGAAGAGGGGAGGATGGAGGAAGAATGTACTTAAAGAGACAAGGGGAATTGTGTGTGTGTGTGTGTGTGCGCGCGCGCACACACACTGGGGGTAGAACTCTAGGACTAACGAGAAACCTAGTGCAATAGAAAAATTCCAGGAATCTATGATGGTGAACCCAGCTAAGACTTCTAGCAATGGACAGGGGTGGGGTGTTAAAGGCTGCACTGGCCATCTCCTGTAAGCAAGAAAGCCTTCCAGTAGAGGGATTGGGACACCAATCCACACACCAAACCTTTGACCTACAACAAATTGTCCTGTCTACAAGATGTGCTCTGGTAAAGGTGGTGCAGAAATTGTGGCAGTGGTCAACAAATGATGGGTCCACCTTGAGGTCCATATTCTGAGAGAAATCCTGCCTCTGACACTGACCAGGACCCAGAGGCTAGACAGCTCAGAGACCTAGAATAGAAACAGCTTTTCTAGCAAATTTTTTTTAAAAAAAAAGCCAATGAAATGGTTCTTTATGATAATCTGTTATACTCATAGATTGGTACCCAGCCTCATTGTCATCAGAAAATATTAAGCTAGAAACCGATGGAAACAAATGCGGCCAGCAGCCAAACATTAGGCCTAGCTCTGGGAATCCAGAGAAGGGTTTGTTGTAGGAGCAAGAGGGATCAAGAACACCACAAGAACACCAGAAAAAAAACCTCAAAGAATAAACTATCTTGGGTTTGTAGGGTCTCACAGAGACTAAACCACCAGCTAGGGAGCCTGCAAGGGACTATCCTTGACCATCTGCACATATGTTCCAATTGTGCAGCTTAGTCTTCCTGTGAGACCCCTAAAAGTGGGAACAGGGTCTGTCTCTCACTCTGATGTCTGCTTTTGGAACCATTTCCTCCTACTGATATTTTCATTCAGCCTTAATGAAAATAGGAGAGGAGATGCCATGGCTTGTTGATATCCACGGGAGGCCTGCCCTTTTCTGAAGAGAAAGGAAGGAGGAGTGGCTTGGGAGTGGCGAGGGGAGATGGGGGAGGACTGAGAAGGGAAGAGGGAGGGGAAACTGTGGTCAGGCTGTAAGAAAGAAAGAAAAGAAAAAAATGAAGGAAAGAAGAAGAAAGAAAGAAAGAAAGAGAGAGAGAGAGAAAGAAAAAAAGAAAGAAAGGCAAAGAGTGGGGAGCACATGGAAATTTAGGACAGTATGAAAAGACATTGATGTAATCTTACAAGATTTACACTGGGAGAAATCAGATTTGTTAGCAATGTGAAGAAGGAAGCTTTGAGATTCTCACCTTGTCTGTGGGAGGGTTCAGAAGAGGGAGAAGTTGGCAGGTTTATGGTTAATACAAAGACAATGTATAGAGTCTATATTCAAACTCTTTGGACATGAGGACAGAATCTTCTGAAGGTGACAGAGTACATGTGGGGGACTTATCTCTTAGGCAGTTGGAGTTGGAGAAGGCAGTCAGGAAGGCATGGGGTCACCGAAGTCTGCTCCTGTGTTCATTGACACGGCCCTTTTACTTCTGTTGCTTATATATGTGGTCAGAGAATATGATGTTAAAACCTGTCCTCCAAAACTACCTAGAAAAATTTTCTTACCTCAATTAGAATGGCACCACACACACACGACACCAAACACAAGTGTGGAAGTATGAATTCAGAGAAGAAAAACAGCTATCCATTGATTCATTACTGGTGCAAGGTCAAACTGCTGTCACCATTCTGGAAATCAGTGTACTGGGTGGAGATTTACTCAAAGAACTCTGAATCCCAAGGCCAGATACCTTGCTGGCCATGTTCTTTGCTGCTCTAGTCACAATAGCCATCAATTAGAAAGAGGCTAGAATTCATCAACTAATAAGCAGATATAAAAGTATGACACATTTATATAATACAATATAATTCAGTTATTAAGAAAAATGAAATTATGAAATTCACAGGCAATTGAATGGAACTGGAAACAATAATCCCGAGTGAGGTAATTGAGACCCAGAAAGACAAACATCACAAGTTTGCTATCATTTTGGATATTTAGCTTTGAATCTTTAGATCCATGGAGTTAACGAAGCTAGTTAGGGGTGGTGGGAGAAAATCTCTCAAGGGACGGGAAAGGACTTCCATGAGATATGATAGATGGAGTAGGAAGGTAAAATGAGAAGACACGGTAGTAAAGGAAGGAGGCAGCAGGATAAGTAGCAATAAAATCCTTGAAAAGAAACACATGAAACCTTACTATCATAGAAGCTTCATAAGCACATACATATAGTTAAACTATAATGGAATGCAATGTCTCCCCTCCCAGACACAAAAGGCCACAAAACAGTCAAACAACCAACTTATATTTGGTGTCCTTCATGTGTATGTGTGTCATAGCCACCCTAACTAAGGTAAGTAGAATTTTCTAGGAAGTTTTGGAATTGGGTCTCTGGACAGGTTATATTTCTAAATTCATAATTCTGTTCACATAAGATTTGCAAGTAAATACCATGTTTAAAAACTGCAGAATATTACTGGCTTACTTATTAAAACCAAGCAGAAAAGGCATAACAACCAAAACCCAAAACATTGTCATATTTGGCTACTTCTTTTGTAGTTGTTGGTCAGTGAGGTTTGATCAATCCCAAACACTAGAAGACATTGTCACTGCACTTGATTCTCCAGAATTTGATGGGAAGACCTAACTGCTTCAGATACAACAACTTTGAGTTCCACAAATGGAGAAATCAAGCTTAGACTTTTCTGAAAGCATCATTGTACTGTCTAATGGACACAGTATTAAATCAACTCCCGATTTATCATTATAAGCATAGATTAGTATATTTCCTGACAGGTATCAAAGAAGCCATTATTTTCACTAGATGGTGAATTACATAGAGATCAAAAAATGGTCAGTGTAGGGGAAAGGAGACTGCATAGTGCTCAGCTCTCAATGGGACATGTGCATCCCATGTTCCATGGCCAAGAGAGCATCATGAGAGAGCAAGGAAGACTGTAACAATCAGAGGAATAGATGGCTACAGTGAAACACTTCCTGTCATTCCAGAGAAGCTGCACATGTGAACTCACAGTGATTTTTGTAGCATCCACAAGACAAACCACACAAAAATCCCAGCACAGAGGAAGGAGGTAGTTGTGAAGTACCATACCTAGGTGAAGTTTTAGGAACTGTAGGCAGACACTGCTCATTCATTTCCCAGCTGCCCAGACCCGAATAATAATACATAAACTATATTAATCACAACGCTGTATGGCCAATAGATTAAGCATATTTCTAGCTAACTCTTATATCTTAAATTAATCAGTTTCTATTTATCTGTGTATTGCCTTGAGGCTGTGGCTTACTGGTAAGGTTCCGACTAGTGGCTGGTGTCTTTCTCCTTGGGCAGCTTCATGGTGTCTCACTGACTCTGCCTACTTTCTCTCTATATTTCTGTTCAAATTTTCTTTTATTAGCTTTACTTCACTAAGTCATTGGCTAAAACAGCTTCTTTAATACCGATGATAATAAAACATATTTGTAGTATATGGAGGGGAATCCCATATTAAGGAACTTATGGCTTGTGGAAGAGGGAGTGTCAGCTTTCTTCATGGATACCATTTCTCAGAAGCTACCTGTGATCCAGTAGATGGCTGATACCCAGGCACTTACTGGCAGCACTAAGTGGACATAGTTAGTGGTATTAAGAGAAATAATATCACATTTAGTTGGGAGTGAATAGTCATGGTCGGAATGGAGGAGAATTTGGAGGGGGAATGTATGATAGACTTGATTAAAACATATTATGTGCATGTATGAAATTTTAAAATAATTAAAAATTTAAAATATAATAGCATAATGTATATCTCTAGAAGACCTTTCGTTTGGAATCATATGAACATATGAGTGTGAATTCTTGTCCAAAGAATGGAATGCTGGCCTCTTTGGACTTGCACTGAGTTCGTTCATTCATAAATGCAGAATTTTAAAAGATGGTGAAAATCCTTAAACATATTTTCCTTCTGGGAGAGTTACTGTTAGATATGTTGGATAAAACCATAGTAAAAAAAACATATTGCTTTACCTTTCCTATTAGCATGAAGAAGTTTAAAACATAGATGATGAGAATGCCTCACAAATAACAGCGGTAGCTGTGATGTCTCTGTAGCAGTTAGCACACAGACCAAACACATCTGATAATAATCATGTCACGAATTGATAATCTTCACTAATGCATGACATTAGTAAATATTATCAATGCTTCACAGGAATGCTGTCAGGGTGCTTAGAATATCGTGAGTGTTTTTGTTTTCTCCTTTCTCAGTGCTGAAAGGCTTCCCTTCTGAGTTCCACATACAACAAACACCCTTGTGAACACTTGTAGATGTATATCTCATCAGTTCCACATC
This sequence comes from Neodon shergylaensis, assembly GCA_025134845.1. Taxonomy (NCBI): domain Eukaryota; kingdom Metazoa; phylum Chordata; class Mammalia; order Rodentia; family Cricetidae; genus Neodon; species Neodon shergylaensis. The sequence continues at coordinate 31,382,924 of JABTXL010006712.1, forward strand.
CCTTACAACATCTTGTGCAAAGAACAACAGTCCTTCTTGTTATATGTTATTTCACCAAAATGTTTAAAATTAGCTACCAAAAATTAAGATTCAGAAATTGAGAGACTAATGCTGCAGGTATGGGTATTATAATGTTGTGGCAATGAGACTCACAAACACTTAGAAGCTGTTATAAGTTATAAAGTTGTGAAAATAAGAATACTAGTATGATGGGGTTGAAAGGAATATTAGTGATGGACATTCCAGCGTTCCTTATCATTTAAATCCAATCTAACTTTTGATTGAACATTTGTATGTAATTTATTTAGGAAGCAACAGGTGAAAGAGCACATTTTCCACTTGGCAAATTTTGACGACTAGAATGTGGAAATTGATCTTAAGTTAGACTAGAAACTGATCATCAACATAAGCCCAATATTTGAAGTTCTTAGCAGGGGTCTGAATATATTAGCATTAAGCAAAAGCTTAAATAATTAAGGACATTACAGTAGTGAGAACTTAAGCACTTTAGAAAGTAGTTAATTAAGAGCCCAGTTAGTCAGGTGCTTATTAACATATTTAATTTAGGATGTCAGGATCACTGGTGGGGGCTTCCATGAGAAGATACTAAAAAGAAGATTCCAAAAAAGATAGTATTTATACCATCAAATACACAGCACAAAGATTATTACTTATCATAATTATTCAATTAAGTTTTATTAGAGATTTAAAGAAAATAAGAACCAAATACCCACCTAACTCCATCAGTCGGTGAGTATCTAAGGAGAGCCTCTGATGTTTCCTGCAGTTGGGAGCACTGTGCTTCTCAGAGCTATGGACTTGCCTTGTTAGCATTCTGTTCTGTTCAATGCCCAGCACAGATTTGCTGGGGGTGGATGATGTGATGTATTTTCCAGAAGTACGAATCCTCTCACTTTTCCCAGGTTTTGGCTCCTAGGCACTGTGCTTCTTGCATGTTCTAATATGAAGTCACTATAGTTAGCTTTGCTGAGGTCATTTATAATTAACTCATTTGATGAATGAAAATATGGAGGTGGGAAAAGATTGGTTCTGTTTCTCAAATACTGAACGATCAGTAGAAACCAAAAAGTAAAGATTCAAACCCAAATCCTGTGTCTTTGAGACAAAATTTTATTAAGTGTTTTTAAAATTTTTCTTCTATTAAATTCAGTGTGTGTGTGTGTGTGTGTGTGTGTGTGTGTGTGTGTATGTGTATGCACATGTCATGTGTGAAGTCAGAAAATAATATGTGGGAGTTTGTGGGATCTTTTCCCACTGTGAGGTCTGAGGACTGAACTCAGGTCAAAAGTCTCAGCAACCATCACCCTTACTGGCTTACCCATCCTCCTCAAGCTTTTTGTCTCAGTAAGAGCTGGAAACACTTGCTTTACACAGATCTCCACATTACACAATGCGTGTTCCTCTTCTAGAAAATTCTTAAATACAGAGATAGTTTTCACTTCTATTTGAATACACTCAGTATTTCTGAGGGATGTTTCCATTTGTTTCTTCCTTTCTGACACTGTAGTGTAAGACTCCTCTGTCAGGGGGCATTAGGCACTAAGTGTGTTTTCACATTGAAAGTGCATTTATAAATCACACTGATTGTTACAGGTCTTTTGTGAATAGCTAGCATGGCTTGATTGTGTCCCTTCCAAAATCTAAGTGTCAAATATCAGCTTAAGTGAGGTGTTAGAGTTGGGGCCTCTAAGAAATGGATAGATCATGAGAGTTCTACTACCTGGCACTAAGGACCTCAAAGGAAGACTGTATGCAGCCTTTGTTCATCTTCTGCTTTTTGCCATGAAAGGTGGAGCAATTCTTCTGTCATGCACAGTTCTCCAGGTGTCACCATGGAAGCAAAAACCAGACCCTGGGAACCAATCATACTAACACCTAGATCTTTGACTCATGAGTCTCTAAATGAGTGCCAAGTAAGTGTTGTTTATACATTACCTGGGCTGTGGTGGTGTGTAACAGTCGCTCAGATGTATGTGAGAGGGATATACACATTACCCGTGTTGCGTTGGTTGTGTGATAGCAGGTCAGATGTATGTAAGAAGGATGTATACATTATCTGTGCTATGGTGATTGTGTGAAAGCAGCTCAGATGAACTTGCTCAGCTGACCCCAACACCAATGGATTTAATTATAATCAGAGTAAGATGAGTCTCAATCAGCTAGTCTATAAATTTATAGACCTGTATTAATCTAATTTATTTTAAAGCATAAATATGTTCATTTGCTTTTAAGGTACTTTAATACTCTTTCCATTTGCTTGCCCCTTAGAATCTCTTACTGCCCACTGGAACCATTTATTTCAGGAGATGGATTGCATCATCCTTTAGTGACATTAGGGAGACCGCAATTTCTGGCTTAAATGTGATGTTTATAATCAAAGAATTGGGGATTTTAAGTTTAGTCTTTATGTAATTCATTTTCATTTGTGCCTAGTTAGCACTACTGATTCAACTCTTTTTTTCTTCCTTATATTTGGTTTTAGCACTAAACAATGTTCGAAGACATAACTAATTACATTTATTCTTTGTTCATAGATAATATTGCATTTTCCCTACTAATTAAATACTAAATAGCTCAAACTCACTCTATGGCAAAAATAATCCACGAAAAGCCAGGAGTATGTTAAGAGCTCCATTTGGAAACCAGAGATATTGTACTGCAGAGCTTGAGAAGTAAATTAAATTTTCAAAATATTAGACTGCAGGCTTGACAATATTTCCTGTCTTGATCTTCTATTGAAAAAAAAAACCCAGTGACCTTTATATATATATTTAAAAAACAGATTAAACTAATAAGAAAAAAATCAAATCCAAGCAGTAGAAATGTGCTCATCAGCAGTTTTGTGCCCAATTACCAAATGAACGTTAGGAATACAACATTAGTCACTTCCGAGCAATCTGTCATCCATTGTGAATCTGTCGCTAAATTAAATCCAAATGGTCAAATGGGAACACAGCAAGCTATAACTCTTCAAGAAGACCTGGCAAGTGTTATTTTTTTTCTAAATTGTGAACTAATGGGATTTTCTTTTAAAGTAAAATGTTAGTTTTTATTGTCCCTCAACAGCCGTAAACTTACCTGCTATGTTATTTTGAATTTTAAGGTATATAAACACCACCAGCAGTGCTTCCAAACAAATACAGTAATTTGACACATCGCTCATATACTTCCTTTCGTTTTTTTTTTTTTCAGAATTGCAAGGAGATATAACTGGATGCTAGAGCCATGGGGCTCTTGTGACTTTTGACCACAGCCCCTTCTGTAACTAGTAATGCACTGAGTTTGAATTTGGACATTAACTGTATTCAGCATATGTTTATTATCTTTTTATTTCATTGATACATAAATAGAACTTGCAACTTTTCCCTATTATAATTAGATTTATCCTGTTTGTAATATCTAATCTTTCAATTAATATGTATACAACTAATTTATGCAATAAACCTTGGAATAAAATACATGCCTGTTAATTAGACATTCTAAATGAAATAATATTATTTGGTTATGAACACAATTAAAGACTTCCTCTTCACTCTCTTAATACTTTCTGCTCAATTTAATTTTATTCTCCTTTATCTCTTTTTTTTAGTTTTTAAATATTTTGACATAGAGAAAGCTATTAACTTTTTTCTTGGTTGAAACAATTATACTTTTCAGTTAATTTTTTTATTAGTACTTTTAGATGAATGTCTAAATGTATATGAAAATATGAATAAAGTAATTACAGTTATTTTGTGTTAAAATAAGACAAAGTATAAGGCATGGATCCTGATATTTTATTTAATATAATAACTTAGTAGTCATTTTGATATTTTAAAAAACATGTCTTCAAGATGTTATAAATTATGGTAGCCAAAATAAATAATGCTTGTATTTTATGTTAGAAATCTTAAACACACACACTTATATACATATGTTGCCAACATTTTTTTGTGTTTGATGGCTGCTTTTATTTGATAGGCATATGTGTTGTGTGACACTAATCATGGGAGACATGAACAAATCCTTGTCTGTGTCCAAGATATAGAATTGACAACACGCACACACACCTAATGGCACCATCAAAGTGCAGCTTGACAAACACGTCAGCATTTTAGGGCTACTCACAGGGGTGTGAGCGTGGGTTTACTTCAAGGGCATTGATTGTTTAGCAACAGCTCGGCACTGAAAGCACATTGGTGATCCGTGCAAATGAAAATCTAGAGTTCTCTGCACCTTTCAGACATCTCCATGGGCCAGACGGTCTGTCTTCAGAAGTCCTGCTCACATATCCTTTGGGAGAGTGGAGTTTGTGGATCTGATAAGTTTCAGGAACTTTTTGAGGCTTGGGATTGTTTCCTTTACGTTCTGCATTTTAATGATTCTTTCTTTAGAATTTTACCTGACTTAAGAAATCTCGTTCTGGAACGTTCAATTTGGATGTTTCAATGTAGTTGGAGGCTGTTTATTAGTTCCCTATGGCTCAGGCTCAAAATATTCACACAGAAACTGTATTATTTGCAATTTTATTTAATAAAATAATTTTATTTAATAAATAGCTTACGCATATTTTCTAGCTATCTCTTATAACCTAAACTAACCCATCTCCATTAATCTGTGCATGATCACGAGGTGGTAGTCTACTGGCAAAATTTCAGTGCGCTCTGGAAAAAGCCTCTGTCTCCTGCAGTGGCTACCTGGCTTCTCCTTGACTCCGCCTACTCTCTCCTCCTTTTTCTGCTTGGAATTCCTGCTTTGCTCTATTCTGCACTGCAATAGGCGCACAGAAGCTTCTTTATTAACCAGGGTAATTCACAGCATACAAAAGGGAATCCCACATCACCAAAACACCAGTTTAACACTTAAGTTTGTCAGCTTTCCCCACTAAAGTACTTATCTAGGCTCGTATACAAAATGAAGGATGTGTCTGACATCCTGCAAGAAATACAAATGATTTCTTTCCTCTTACAGGTCTTATTCAATATACTGGTTGTATTTCTACAATGAGAGCATCTCTTGTAATAAGCTGAGGATGAGTATCAGAAAATAGTGAAATCAGGACAGTTTATAGAATCAACACATTAGAATTCAGTTGAGAGACATAAAACGCTTGTGCCAATTCTGACTTTAAAAAGCTAGCTTCTGTGTGAAGGATTGCCTTTTACTTGCTTTTTTCTCTTGCATGTTCACTAGAGACTCCACAGAGACATCAGTTTCCATTACTTTCCTTTGAAGCTTCCATAACAGATATTTTTTATTTGTCTCAAGAGGGATTTTCTGTGACTCATCAATAGAAGTTTACACCTCTGTCTTAAACTCTAAGAAAGTACTGAAATGAAGATCTAACAACTCTGAGGTGAGAACTGGAATTGAGTCAAAGACCCTTTATTTCCCATTTATTATTGTGCCGTCATTCTAATACAGATGAACAAATAACAAAAACGCACACTAGCATGCAGTCTGTATGTATCACTGTACTTCATTAATAAGTATTACAATATATAGATGAAACTACAAGGGGCAACCAAACTTGTGTGCTGCTTTTGGTGGCAGTTGTTCTTCATCTTTTAATCAGAGGTGATAGAATCACTCTGACTCATCTGGGTAAGTCCAAAAGAGACATACAAAAACCAGCAGAGACTTGAACCTAGAGTGGCTCCCAGGAGCCCAAGGCGAGGTCCCCAGTTAGTTCCTTGGGCAGCTGAGGATAGGGAACCTGAAATGACTCTATCCTATAGCCATACTGATGATTATCTTGCATATCACCATAGAACCTTCATCAGGTGATGGATGGAGATAGTCACAGAGACCCACACAGGAGCACCGGACTGAGCTCCCAAGTTCCCAGTGAGGAGCGGAAGGAGGGAGAGCGTGAGCAGGGAGGTCGGGACCACGAGGGGTGCACCCACCCACGGAGACAGTGGGGCTGACCTGTTGGGAGCTCACCAAGGCCAGCTGGACTGTGACGGAAGAAGCATGGGATAAAACAGGACTCTCTGAACATGGCGAACAATGGGGGCTGATGAGAAGCCAAGGACAATGGCCCTGGGTTTTGATCCTACTTCAAGTTTGGGCTTTGTGGGAGCCTAGACAGTATGGATGTTCACCTTCCTGGACATGGACGGAGGGGGGAGGACCTTGGACTTTCCACAGGGAAGGGAACACTGACTGCTCTTTGGATTGGAGGGGGAGGGTGAGGGGAGTGGGGGGAGGGGGAGAGGGGTGGAAGGAAGGGGAGGGAAATGGGAGGCTGGGGGGAGGCGGAAACTTTTTTCGTTTTCTCAATAAAAAAAAAAAGCAAAACAAAAACCAACAGAAAACAAACAAGCAAACAAAAAAAAAGCAATGAAAACCCCCCACTGACTGAACAGTGATACTGTGGCAAAGAAATAAAATGTTATATGGTATCAGCCATGCTACATATTTGTATTGTAATATGGAATTAAACGCCTTTGATAGGAAGAAGTAGGGTTCATGTTATGAACTTCGGAGAAAGGAAGTGGGAGAAGAGAGTGAAACAGTGAAGGGACACAGGCGATGTAAATAAAGAAATAGCACTGTAGGTTCACGAGCCGTTAGTCTCTGGTATTTTTTTTCCTTTTAATGAAAACAGATTCTTTTCTTAAACAATATATGTTGATAGTTTATCCTTTCTTTACACTTCCAGTTTCTCTCCACCTGCCCTCTTCTCTGGATCCACTCCCCTTCTGTCTCTCATTAGAATGGAACAGGCTTCTAAGAGGTAACAACCAAACACCACAAAATAAAATATAGTAAGATGAACCAAAAACTAACATATTGGAGTTGGACACTCAACCCATCAGGAGGAAAAGAATCCCAAGAGTAGGCAAAAGTGTCAGAGACCCACTTATTCTCACAGTCAGGAGTCCCATAAAAATACTAAAATAATAGTTATAATACATATGCAGAGGGCCAGAATGCAGACCTATATAGGCCCTGGGCTTGCTGCTTCAGTCTCTGTGAGTTCACATGTGCTTTTCTAAGGAGATTCAAAGGGATTTGCTCTCCTAGTGGGCTCCTGTATTTTTACCAGCTATTGATTTGCAGGACCAGGGCTGAAAGCTGGCCCATCAGTTCCCTTAATTCTGAGGCTTTTTCACTGTAACTGAGGCATAAGACTTCTCAGGGGCTTAGCTTCCTGGTGGCCTCTTGTAACACTCTCCAGCCTTCAGAAGTGAGTGATGTCATATCTCTAATGAATTCTTTCTAATTTATCTCAATGGGTACCGTTGGCTTTACATTTTTATGACTTTTTTTGGGACAGAACACTCACAAGTAGACAAGGGACTGTTTTTCTTTCGGCTGCTCTCTACCATGTAAGGATATATCAGATGGGTAGCTATCTACAAGTTAATAAACTGTCCTTATCATATATTACCTCTGCCAGTATATGATCTTGGAACTTCATGAATATATAATAAGAAAAAATTATTAAACAAACCGAAGTTTTAAGTGGGAAAATGTTAGCATGATGAAATGAGAAAAATTAAATTACTAAGGTAGCAGTGAAGGAAGGGGCATTGTTACTGATCACAGAGAAATACTGACATCTTCTTTTGGCTTCCTTATATGTGCACAACTGAAAACACACACTAACACACACACACATACATGTATAATATACACACACTAACACACACACACATGCATGTATAATATACACACACTAACACACACACACATGAAAATAAATAAACTGACTAATAATTGAAAACCTTGGGCTTCCACAGGTTAAATGCAATGTGGAGAAAATAACTTAGTTGCTCCCCACTCTATGTTAGAATCTAGGTAGCTGATGAGAATACAGTGGCGTAGATGTTGTCACAATAACCATTCACAAGTTTAAAAAGCAAAGGACACATTTTTTTAAAAAAAATTTAAAACTTGGTTACTAAACTGCATTGATTATCACAGTGTGTAGCTGATAAGGAAAAACAAATAGATGAAAAGGGGCACACCTGAATGTCAAGAAAATTGATTTTCCATTTATTAGTTTTGATTTACATTTAGACCCTATGAAAATTTAATGGAGAAAGAGTAGTCTTTAGCAGTGGCGTAGGAAGGCTTCATATATGAGGAAGATTTTGGACCCTTCAAACAACTGGCAAAAATGAAAACAAACTGATCAAAACCTCTAAATTCTAAAATTGCATGAAGTCCAAAGAGAAAATACAGAGTAGCTTTTCATAAACTTTCATTATACTGTGATAGATACAGAGCAGAAAAATATAAGGCATACACATGTATACACACATGCATACACAGAGACACATAGATACACATGGACATACACACAGAGGGGAGAGGAGGGAGGGAGAGAGAGAGGAGACTTAGAAAACATTAGAAAGCTTTGTATTTCAAGGACATACATGGAGCATAAAAGCAAGGCACACGGTGTGAGAATACTTGCAAAGGCTACAGTTTATTTGGCACTTGCATTCTTGTATGTAGAAATACTAGGGCCCATTCAACTTAACTGGTGGAAACTGAGTCCTTGTGGGCTCCCACAGGGAAGAGCTTTCTTGAGTTTGGAAATATCATTAAAATCGGTGACCTGTGCTAATTGGTGTGCATCTCAGGAAAATGTCTAGCTCTCCTAAAGTTCAGATTATTTCTTCTCACGTTAAAAAACAGAACATAGGAATCAAAAGTTAAATGACATCAAAATAATATCCATCATAAAATGACCCATTCTAATGTTGAATATTAAAAGATTTTATACAAAACCATCAAGAAAAAATAAAGTATTCAATAAAGTGAATTCATATCATCATATTTATGTAAATAAAAGATAAGAACATCATCAAATTTATAATACATTGTTTCAGGGACACACTTTTAAAATATTTGGCTGATAGTGTGCATATTTTATAAATCAACATGAAGTAGTATAATTTCCCCACATTATGGGACCAATGTATAATTTATGTAACTACCAAACTTTAAGACCCTAGGATAAAGCCAAAAACTTTCAGAGTAGTAGCTACAAATTACGATTACATTTATTCGTTTGAACAGAGAGCAATATCATACAAGAAAATGAAACAAAATCCTTTATAATTTATCTTAATGAGTGTTTTATGTGAATTCCATCAAGCCTATAGTATTTCACTTTCCTGATGGCTTTCATATATTTTCAAGATGAACACACAAGTTGGAGTCATTAAATTAATTAACATTCATTTTGTGCTTTACTATTTCCAAACCAAGCAGGTTTAGTAAGCTCTGCTTGCCTGGAGGCCTATGCAACTCATTGTGCAGGTGAGAGACGATGGGTAGTCAAGACACTCTTCTCTTCCTCAACCGAACAATGTTCCAGTATCAATCTTTATTCCTGAGACTAGTACAAGAGTACTCAATTTGCAACTTTATTTCATAACCTACAGCACATGTCCCAGGTGGCCCTTTAGCTGAAAACAGTGTTCTAGGCCTGAAACACTGGACTACTTCCTTTCTTTTCTGTGTTTCATAATTTGGATCTTAAAACCACTTACAGACCAGCAGCTGTAGAAGAGGAGTAGTCTTTAACAGTGTCATGAGAGCGTTCAATGTATTAGTATTTGATATTATTACTGTTCTATTAGATAGTAATAGTGTGAACCTGGAGTCAAAGAAAAACTCTCTATATAGTAATTTTTATGGTATTTATAAAGACAATTTTATCTATCGTCTATCTATCTATCTATCTATCTATCTATCTATCTATCTATCTATCATCTATCTATCTAAAAATCAAAAGAAATAACTTAGGTTAGACATATTCATCTGTCTGGGTTGTGGTGGCACAAACCTTTAATCCCAGCACTACGGATACAGAAACAGACAGATCTCTGTGAGTTTGAGGTCAGCCTAGTCTGTAGAGTGAGTTCAAGGACAGGCTCAAAAGATACGGAGAAACCCTGTCTCCGGAAAGCAAAACAAAACAAAAATATATTCCTCCGAAGTTTAAATTTAACGAACATATTTTAACTCTGTTAATTAGATTATATAAAGAAAGTTTGAGGGAAATATAGATGCCGTTTTCTATATGATCCTTAGTATTATGACTATGTGATGTGGGAATATGACCTTCAGATATAAATGTGGGGACAAAGAAGATTAGAAAGTCTCCAGAAGGCAAAACAATCCCAAGCACACGAGCTGTCAAATGATCTATTTCACGTCCTCGAGCACAGGTTTCCAGCTGAAATGAATGCAGATGAATCGCTGCTCTTCCACAGTGTTATGAGGCTTAGCTCATTTTTCCTCCTTTTTGACAGAGCCAGTACATAACAAAGCTCTTAATGGAAGCGGAAATTGTCTTCAATTATACCCAGTGTCTAAAGGTGGGTCAGCCTGGCTTTTTAAGCTCTTAAAATGTCTCTGATTTTTGTCAAGGTTACCAAATTAATAAGACTCTGTGAACTTTTGTCCTTCTTTAAAAGTTAAAACTTGAAGGTGCTCACTACTCGCATTAATGTGTTTTTAAGAAAAGATCTCCCTATTAGACAATGAACTCACGAGCTTATGCATCGGGCTGCCGAAGGAGTAAAGAAGGATGAGAGACAGAATCATAAAAGCTGTGAGAGGCGAGTTTTGTTTCTAGTTCCAAAGATGGAGAGATACTACATTTTTCTTTATGATATTTTAATGTAATCAGGGAAGATGGATTTGGTACTCATGATTTTATATTCTAGCCATTGAGGACATAATAGCAACACAAACAGGAAGCTATGATTACTGCCCTTACAGAGTTTCATTTAGGGAGATAGACCTGTATTTCCTACCTTAATTAGACAGAGATATTACATGAATAGTTATGTGTTTCTAGTGTCACCTACCTCACCATCTACCATCTATTTATATATCTGATGTTGTCTGTCAGTCAGCCTGTCTATCTATTTGTCTATCTATATTATCTATCTCTATATTTATCATCTTCATATATACATATCTAAATTATCTATCTATCATCTATCTATCTATCTATCTATCTATCTATCTATCTATCTATCTATCTATTATCTATCTATCTATCTATCTATCTATCTATCTATCTATCTATCATCTATCT
>JABTXL010006712.1:31394007-31432769 GCA_025134845.1 Neodon shergylaensis
CTATCTATCTATCTATCTATCTATCTATCTATCTATCTATCTATCATATATTTAAACAATCTATTAATTATCTACTATCTATCATTTATCAGCTATCAACTATATAACTATGGCCTATCTACCAGTGGTACCTATTTATCAGTTACCTACTATGTCCCTCTCCTTCTTTATCCTTTATCCTACCTATTTCTTCTCCTTCTTTTCTCTGTCTTTCATAGCTCTAAGTTTGTCCTGTTCTATATATTAACTGAATATTTTTCCTGTATAACTTAAAGGTTCACTTTAATTATAGATAATTAGGTATAAAGTATGTGCTCCATACACTATACATAGGGATGAACCTCTTTAAGTTACAAAAGATATTTTTACATACTGTTTTCATACTATTTTTTCTCTTATTTTGTCATCCTGATACTATAATTAGTTTTAAGAAGCAAAGCATTTTATTTTTTCTAACATTAATAAATTCATACTCTTAGAATTAAAACCTCCGAGAGGACAAAAAATTTTTAGGCAAAATATTAAGTATATTTATTATGTTTAACCCAAGGCTGTGAAGACTCATTTAATTCTAATAATGAAACTACTTTAATTAAAGGTACTGTATTTTGGTTTTTCTGCAATTCTTCTGTTTTGGGGGAAAATAAAGTGACACAGTTAAAATATTCTCATTATACTTGGGGAGACTGAATATACAGTCAGTTTTTGAAGTGAGATGTTCAAAGATTATCAAGAGGTGGACATAACCTGACAAAAATGGCTCTAGAAAAAAATACGCTAAAAATGTTATATAGTGAGTCATAAGAGTATTAGCTTTGGATTTCTTAGAAATTCTTTTCAGTTTTTACATTGAAAGATAAAGCTACACCATTTTTCATGCATATGCACACGCATATACACACACATCCATGTACCACACACACATACACACACCTGTACACAGTAGAGATCTTCGATTGCAAGCACCTACTACAGCTCTTGGACTTTATATATGGACAATGGCACTAAACCTCAGGTCTTCATAGATAATAAACCCTCAACCAACTGAGTCATCTCCCCAGCCCTTGTGACCGATCTTTTAAAACTTGAAGCATGTAATATTTTTTTATTTTATTTTCTCTGTTTTCTAAAAAGTTCTTAATCATCATTTGTCTTCTTTTGTTGCGGTGATTTTAAGCTATAAGGAGAGATAGAGAAAGCAAATTAGGGAACAAAGCTGCAGAAACTATGAGCTTCTTCTGTGTAGGAACTGAACAAGATTGCCTACAAGCAGGGTCAGCTTTTGACTTTGGACTCAAGGTGCGTATTTAACACTGGAGACATGCATTATTCTGGAAGAAAGGTTGCTGTCTGATACAACAGAGGCATACCTAAACTGAGATTATCCATTGCTATTCTCTTTCAAATTTTAACTTCTAACAGTATCTCAAAGTGTCCACCAAGTCCAACATAATCGCAGGCCACTAAGAGGCCAAGCAATCAGTCAGCTGCAATAGCTTTCTCTTATTTTTAATGCTCTCTTTTTCATGTCTTCTTTGGAGCCTACTACATGACTCAATTGTACTTTGTGATTCAGTTTTAGGATTGATAACCAATACCTTGCTTACTAGTGAATGTGGATTTAATAAAACTGAGGGATGGTGCTGGGTGCATTTTGGAGCTGGTGGTACCTTTGTTTCTGAAATTTCTAGAAATTAGCAGAGACTCCTTTAATATTTTATATTAAATATATGATTTTGCGGTGATTTCAAAATAAGTAATGTTTTAATGTAATGTAATGCAATGTTATAAATACAGATAAAAATACTTTTCTTGGTACTGCTTGTCAAAAAATTAAGGCAGAAATTATTAAGTGTTTATTGGTATTAAGGGCCAGCTCTACAAACCATCTCTACAGGAAGAAGGTAGTGAATATAAAAAGATGTACAGGGTTTTGATCTCCTAGCTTCAGTATCTCTCTGAGGGCATATATGTTTTTTAACACAGAAACTGTAGATATTTAAATGTAGTTATTTATCCCTGCTCCTTGCAGTGTCTTTTGATTCGTAAATCCCTTTGCAATGAGGGTCCCATAGAGTTTTATAAGATAACCACATCATCGATGGTTATGGAAATCAGCAGGACTTCCATTGCCATCAGGGTCTACTTCTTGCTTGATTCTGCTGTAATAGGAAATTGGAACTGGATCATGGTAAGCAAAAACAAAACATTCAGAAACTTTCAGTATCTTAGAGTTGCACTGAGAACCATCTTGCAGTGGAATCATTTGGACTCAGCTTGCAGGCTGCGGTAAGTGAAGTTCATTGCCCATGTATGTCTCAGTGAATTTCAGTGGAATGTTTAGTGGGAATACTTGCAAACAGCCTTGGAAAGACCCATGTAGCAAGGTCTGCTAGGTTATTTTGATGAAATGCTATATTTGGATCATTTTACTAGGAAGAAAGTCCTGTCTCTAAGGAAACTCAAGCTTTGAAGCCATAATTCTATCTGGGACAATATTTGATTACAATTTAACAAATTCATGCTAACTCATATTACTTATTTCTCTGATTATTAAAAACAAGAACTTGTATTATCTTAGAATTTTCTCACAGTTTTAAAAAAAAGTGTGTCAATGTTAGAGAATAAAAATTGCTTTTTATGTACAAGGACCTAGCTTTTATGACTCAAGTCTTAGGCAACTACTCCCTTCATCATCATTTCATGAAAATTATTTGTGGCAAAAAGGATAAAGTCTGTATTCCCTGTAAGCGTGTTACAATGGTTTCTACCCTTTATTATGAACTTATTTGGGGCAGTCATGGACTACTTTTCTCCTTCATTTTTATATTGAGGTATTTATTTTACCTGGCATTTACTGGATATAGCTATTCTTGAAAACATTTTTTTTAAAAAGGAACCACTATCCTATTGTTTCTATAATCTACTTCCAACTCTGTTTTTTTTTTTCCCAAGGTTTCAGGGCTTGTGAATAACAGAGCAAATCTTAAATTGAAGACTCTCTTTCTAGCACAAAAGCTTCAGCCTACTTTAATACTTTATATACCAAGACTCTACAAATGTATAACAGAGTATACAAAGATAAATATTGAAATAAAATACAAGTGTTTTGTACATGGAGACTTTTGTCAATTTCCTATGAATCAGTGTTTCAACTTTGTAAAAGCAGTGGGAGAAACATGCAAACCTTCAAAAAACTAATTGTTTAAAAATTTTTAGTCAATACAAAATGAGTATATGAAGTTGGACATGGGAAAATATATTTTAAATGTCAAAACTGGAATGGGGATTGTTAACTTCTGCGGTGGAGTACCTGCCACACAAGCAGAGGAACTGAATCTTCATCCCAAATGCTCTTGAAATCTGTGCACAAGAGACTCTACAATCCAGGTTCTGAGAATACAGAGACAGGGGCATCCCTGGAGGTCAATGGCTAGACAGTTTAACCTAATACACAAGTTCCAGGTTTAGCTAAGGAACTGGTCTTAAAAAGTAAAGTGAAACCTAATCAAAAGAAATGCCAAATATCCATTTCTGGCCTCCAAGTTTACATGTACATTTGTGGACACACACACACACACACACAAAGAGAGAGAGAGAAAGATGATAGGATTTTTATTTTTAGTAGGTGTGTGTCTGTGTGTCTGTGTGCATAGAAGTGAAGAAGTCTTGGTAAGGTGCTTTAATCTATCCGCAGTAAAGACAGAATCCAAAGACCTGCAATGACCCAGCCAAAACCTGTGCCACATCACACATATTGTGAAGTTAAGGGAACATCTTTAGCTCTGTTTTATGAACCACTTCATTTCTCTGAGAGCTGTTTAGACTGCTAGAAACACTGATTTCTCTAAGAGACTCAGTCTGATTGGCCCCCTGCAGGCATGAAAGGCCATTGTTGATACTAGAAATTTCATGTGCAGTTCAAGATTATTCTCATGCGTCCTCCATCTTCACACTTGTGTACACACAGAGCAAAATTAGAGTTTCTATTATTGGGATGATCCGGCAAAAATAAATTAGATCCAATTATCTAGAGGATCTATATGTTTGCAATATTATTTTATTAAGTTAAAGATAGTTATCATAAATGTTTCAGTCTCTGAGACTTCGATGCCTGGAAACAAACTACAGAGTAAGGGAGACGTAAAAATTGAAGCATAAATTCTATCCAGCTTCATTTAGACTACCATTGATCTCAGTATAGAAAATTATCACAGTATGTAAAAAAGTAGAACTTTGACTTTCTGAGTCTGTTTACCATCTATTAGAAATGATACAAATGCACCATATCAGTGGAAAATTCTTCATCGCAATGATTATACCTTTCCCTACAGTCTCTTTACTCAGTTGACATAAAGCATCTCCTTCCTATCAGAAGATATTTGTTAATTGCATAGCTCATAAACACAGTTTAATTAAATGTTCAAGATGTATCATTTAATCAACAAATCTTGAATGCCAAGAGAATAATTACCCAAGTGAGTGTTCTACTTCAGAACGGAGGAGGAAATATTTGTATTTTGTGGACTTCATTTTGTATTTTGTTCATACATTTTTGAAAATTAAGAGCAGATGGATATTTAGCTATCAAAAGAGCAGCTTGAAATATAGGATACTATATTATCAAAGCTCCCAAACCAGGGTGTGCTGACAGGAGGAACCATCATAAAACATAACCTTTTATTTCATCAGAGGAAGTTATGTCTGCCCAAGATCTGAAGCTGAACATCCACAAAATGGTTTCACACAAGTGACATTCTATTCAAAACAGCTGTCTGCAGGGAGAATAATTGGGATTTAATCTGCCATAAAATGAATTGCACAATTTATTTTCTCGAGGAAGTCATGCCTTTGTAACGCTGGTGGGCTGAAACAGTTTTGCTTTAAAAAAGAAATATTCACATTTCTTCTTATGTCAAATCCATACTAATTCAACCATGTGGAGTTTCCCTCTAGAAAAACAACTGGAAAGTCATACTATCCTATTCATCATCTGTCTAGTGTCTTTGCCCGCCCCTACATGTGCTGGTTTAAAACATGAGCCCTGGATAGACTAAGGTCTGAGACATTTTTTTCAGATATGTGGCCTTTGAGGTTGAGAAAGAAGCATCAGGCCTCATTGTCCTTCAAAAGTGAAGGATTTAATATACTCCAAACTAATATATAAGAACATAATACTACAATAAAAACAAAATGTTAATGATGATACATTCATAATAGATAATAATGTATTGATGTTCTTTGATTTTTTAAAAGACAAGAGAAATTAGGATAAATTCTAATTATGGGATTTGCTTTAATTCTGTTAAATAATTAATTTTCAAAAATATGTGTTGTAATAGAACTTGCATTGTACCTTATTACTTCATTCAGGCCCATATTTTCCACAATAATTATATTTGTGGCAAAAAAGATTAGATATAGCTCATTGTGAAGAAAACTCCCTGACAATCTACATTAAATGTTTTCACATAAATACTAAAGTAACAAAACATTTAAAATTGCTTCTGTTAAGTGATAAATATTCTTTTCATCAAGAATAAATAGACTATTATCTCCATATAACCATTTTCAATGACTGTCTAGTAAAGACAAGTCCATGAAATATTTTATTAGAAATATACACCATAATAATATATGAAGAACCTTTATCCTAGTCTATAAAGTGAGTACCTCCCTGTAAGTGATTTCCATCTCTTACAAAGAAAGCATTTCAGTCATATCATGATGATTGGACAGCTGCTATTCTCAGAGTATTCCTCAGACTATGGGGTTATCACATTTACAGTTTAGAAAAAAAAAGTGGGGGGAAAAAACTACTCTAAGTTGAAGGAAATGAGAAGGTTCAACTAGCATGCACGTCATTAATTTTGTTGCTTTTGTACACACAGCCATTGTATGAAATTAGGTGATTAACCCGAAAGTGGAAGCAAAGAATCTTGCCTTTGACCTCTTTCCCCTATATACACACAAACCTGCTGGTCCTCTGATTCAAATTCTATCATGGTTTATGAATGCAAAATAATCCCACTTATGAGTTGTGTATTTTTGTAATTTTTCCTGTTTCCTGCCTCTGCATTGTAGGTAATTATCTTCTGAACATGAGAGCATGGTGCTGTTTTACAGTTGTATTTGTGGTAACAGAAAACAATGCCACTCAACATCCAGGATAACTTATGACGAGAAGAGGAAATGAATTGTTTTTTTAAATCACTTTACTAAAATTGCCTATACACTTCCATTCTTTGGAAACATTGGATATCAGAACATCTTTAGTTTCTCAGTGAAAAAGTTTTAATATCTAAAAGCTGTATCTTGTAAGATCTGTTTAGTTCTTAGTACTTATAAGATTTGAGTTTTAATACCATAATGTGATGTGCAATAAATTATTCTAACAATTTTAAATATAAATATTAAATCAGCATAATTTCAAGGTAGAGTAACTTTTACATAGAAAGTGCTTGTCTCATGGTCTAGTGGGGTTGCTGATGGAATGCCAGGACTATATTTTTGTTGACTGTCGTCTCAGAAGTTTTAGATGCACTTTGTTAGTATTTCATGATATAAAACAGAAACACATTGATATTCTTCATTCATTTAACAACCTTCTCATGTTGATTATATGGTTCCACTCTGAGTAGTTGTAAAGCTTGTGCTAGCTGATTTGCCTACTCGTGGAAATGTAATCTAATACATACTTGGAAGTAATGGTATAAAATGGATGTTAAAATTCAGGACACATCATCATTATTCATGAAGTAATTAGAGCTTTATAAACAATGGAGTGAGGTCTGGGATTTTATGATAGTGAGGCTCTTCACACAAGTGTTACACACACACACACACATATATATATATATACACTCATATATAATACATTATATATACATACTTATGTATATATATATACATTATTCATATATATGTATAATACCATTATATATACATATATACATAATGTGTTTAATCTATAATCCATCCCTTTCTCTCTTTCTCCTCCTCTCTATCTATCTATCTATCTATCTATCTATCTATCTATCTATCATCTATCTATCTATCTATCTATCTATCTATCTATCTATCTATCTATCTATCATCTATCTATCTCTATCTCTTTATCAATCTAATCCATCCATACAGAACTGTATTTTGGAGTTCAGCATGTAGAATTATTGACTAATTCCATAGCACAGACTCAGAGTGTTTTGAAGATATTATTTATAAAGCAAAAGAAGAAATTTGACAATGAGAAGGGATCATTACTGAGCTTAAATTATAACTTAAAAATTCTTTAATGAGATGGCAAGACAGAGGTGTACAAACCAATGAAAATGCCAAGATCTATAAAAGAAATGTAGTGGATTAACATTACATGAAATAATACTGTCCACTTTAGACTTAAGCATCTGATGTTAATTATGTACTCAGCAATACAATTAAGCAGAAGCTTCTTCTTATTTGCATATATCCAAATATATTTTCCAAAGGATATCCTTTGGAAGAAATCCTATTTATTTATCCAAGTTATCACTGGGGTTTTTGTTTTAAATTTGAGACTTGTGACAATGATTTGCACTTTATGTAAAATTCCTCTGATTAAAATTTAGAGTCTAATTCATTTGAGGAAGTCCTCTGAGATCTTGCATTGCTAAAAAGCTTCAAGATGATGGTTAAGCTACTAGCCCATTGGTCACACCTTTGGCAGCAGTTGTCTAATGCAGCCAATCTTTCTTGTCAGACTTTCTTTGGACCATCCGTCACCAAATAATGACATGGGGATTTCTTATTTTTATGAAAGCTTAGACTTAGCTTAGGCTTGTTCCCAAGTAGCTCTTATAATTTAGACTAACCTGTTGCTATTAACCCATATTCTGCCACATGGCTCTTTACTTCTCCTCCATTCTATATGTCTGACTCCCTCCATGTCTGGCTGGCAAAAACCTGCCTCTCTTCTCATTTCCTGTCCCTGCCCAGAAGTACCACTTGGCCCCTCCTGCCTAGCTATTGGCCATTAAGGTCTTTATTAAACTAATCAGGTGCCTTAGGCAGGTTTGGGAAAACATTGCTACATCTTCACAGAGTATAAACAATTTTCCCACAACATTCTAGAGGATCTGAGGGAAAGTAAGCCAGATTTCATCAAAATTACCATAATGGTCCTCTTATAAAGATAGTTGACATCTCTGGGTTTTCCTGCCATCTAGCACACAGAGAGAAGAATGTCCTTCCCGGTGAATCACAAATGTGAACTGTCTACCTGGATTCACAATGAAGCATGAACCAAGCTAAAGAAATAATATGTGGGTGTGCATATATGTAGCTGTGATTTTGCGTGTATTCCTAGATGCACAGTGAAACCTATGTATGTATGTTATGCTGACAGAAATGTGTCTGTAGCACCCCCACCATTACTACTCTTGACTTGGACTTGTGCTTGTCTAAGCATACAAATCTACAGAATTGTCAGGTTCAAACACACCCAATCTCTGAGGATAAGCCCCAGCTTATTTCCCACATTTTAGCAGTTTCCATGGGGATGCTGGGAAGGATGCCTGGAATTTGGAGATAAGCCCAGGATTACTTCTGCTTTAAAGTCATCGTGAAACCTTGTTACAGGACTCAAGTTAAATTGTGCAAGGTATCTCTATAAGCTTCGATGGGGCAAAGCTACACACTCACTCACTCCAGAAAACTGAGCTTTAAACAGCAAAAACAAGGCAGGGTTGTTCAAAAATTTATCTCTGGGCCTCAAACTTAACGTTTAAGAGATGGTATGCTTATGTTCTGAGACTAAAATAATGGTTTTTTTTTCTTTTCTTTCTTTCTTTCTTTCTTTCTTTCTTTCTTTCTTTCTTTCTTTCTTTCTTTCTTTCTTTTTTTTTCCAAACTAGCCTTGTGGAAAGCACCTCAGCTAAGAACTCCTGGTGAGATACTGACTTGGAAAAAATAACTTGAAATCTAGGTCAATCCTACTTAGGCAGATGTTTGAGAAAACCACACAGTAATAAAACAGAATTATTCATAACTACATGATATTTTAGTGTTTTCTTTATAGCAGAATGTTATAATTACTGTACTACATACGTGTATCAGAAATAAGTATATCTAAGTGATATTTTACATGTGCTACTAACATAGCTAAAATATTGCCATCCTCATTTTTTATCATATATTACTGTTCAATTGATAGTCAGCACCTAAAATATAGGGCAGGGAATTTTGATTAAGTCTCGTCAAACTTTTATTGCCTTTGGCTGAAGGACATTGCAGGCCATTCAGAAGACATACTCTGGTAAGGAATGAGGTTGCATACGGAAAGGAATTAGGACTGGAATGTATTGCTGAAAATAAAGCATGAAATATCAGAAATAATTTCCTCAAGGGAACCAACAGATTCTCTATGTCTTTACAGACTTAAAACTTGTCTAGCTTACCTGTTCTGAGTTTAAAGAGCTCATAAAATATGTTAGCAATGTAAGGTTGTAGTTGTAATTTATGAAATTTTTTAAAAGCTAATACATGCATATATATATCCTTATCAGCATACTATTAATCACAACATATCTATGTATAGATATGTCAAGTTCAAAGAAGTAGCTCCTGTCTTGAAGCCTCTAAAAGTAACACCAGCCTTAGGATATCTTCCTTACCTTATCATAGTAAAAATCATCTTTGGAAAACATTCTGCTAAATGTGCCTTAATTCCATTTGCATAACATTGGCAGATAGTGTGGTCTCCACTTTTAATAAATTCTTGGAGGCTTATTTATTTAACATTTCTGTAATGACTTAGTAATCTCATATGGGTTATTCCTTCTGTTTAAGTACTCAAAAGTTTCCAAAACTTATGAATATCCATAATTAGTCATCACATGTATTTCAGATAATTCGTTTCTGGGAATAACTAGATGACAGATGAATAGCAAGATCGATGCAGAAATATGAACTTTGCGGAGTATATTGAGTGCAATTACAAATATATCCTCACAAAAGAATGGAGATCATTTGAGAGCTATAGGGGAGTATGTGGTACAAGCAAAGATGAAGGTGACAGCTCAGGTGTTTATTTTGTGCTTTCATCTGAACATTTGTCCATCCAAGACCCATAGTCATCATAATGTACATGAGGAGACATACTGTCTTCTCCCTTTGATAAAAAGCTGTGACTATGAAAATTTAACTAATATATTCAGTGTGCATAGTTAGAAGTAGTTGGTAGGATTATAATATATAATAATATAGGATTATAAGATATAAGCCAAATAAAATTATCAAAAAATTTTCATAATACTAAGCAAAAACATGGAAGAAAGTTGTTTTCCTGTTTCATATAATTTTATAAGTATAAACAAAGATTACAGAGGCATTTTTATCACTTATTTCTTGCAAACATTTAGTCTTGCATTTCATTACAGAATGTGGCTTACAGCTGGATTCTTTTCCAATGAAAAGCTACTGGGTATATCAACCAGAGCCCAGGGCAGGCCCCATGCCCAGAAGTAGTTGGCAAGAACAAAATAGACTCTTAGTTTTTTATGTATGTTTTTTGTTTTGGTTTTTGTTTTGTCTTATTAGGCTTGCTTGTTTGTTTGTTCTGCAATTTTACATTTTGTTTTTATTGCTGCAGTTGTTGCTTCTGAGAGATGAAAAGAGAGACAGGAAAAAGAACATAAAATTGGGTGGGTAGAAGTGGAGAAGATTTGGGTAAAGTTGAGGGAATGGGAAGGACTGCGATTAAAAACAAAGAGTCTAAAAAATTAAATAATAAAATTAATAGAATATTTACCTGAAAGTTTTGCATAAGCATTTGATTATTTTCCTTTTAAAATATCCAACAATAAAGAGAAAGATCATCATTACTGTCCTAACTGGCCCTGCTGCTGTTGTGTGGCATCTGTACCACTAAACACAGTAACCATAGAAAAATGACTACTGCAAAGTAGCTACTGCACCAAAAACAAGAGTAATTTGGAGCTAAGAAACTTAAGCACCATTGATTCTCGTCATCTACAGAATTTCAGTTGAAATTTGTCTGAATATACTCAGCAAACTATGCTCGAAAGACATTATTTTACTGTCACGCATTTCCTACTGTGGTACCACAGGGCAAAAATTCTGTCATAATAAACAGTTTTCTAGGACAAAATTAATTATGCAGAAAATTACCCACACATATACCGCCTAATGTCCTCTGCCTCCAGTCAACCCTAAAGACCATTCACTCGATGATTTTCAGCCTTGGATTTTATTGTATTTTTTTTGTTTTATAAATATGGTTTTAAATTTATTTAAATGCTTATGTTTGTATGAGATAAATGTGGATACTTTGAAATTTTTAACATTAATTATAATAAAAATAAAATAGTGTGTTATTTAATTTTAGAGATATGTGATTACTACAGTTTTATACTTAGGATTATATTTTGAGATAGTATCAAATATATACTGATCCTAAGCAACAGAATGGAGGAACCTCTGTAATCAAAGAGAAATAACCAAGGTGGCCACTTACACCAGAAAAGAATATTGATTTCATTCAATTTGACATATAAAATCCACGGCCTACTGAACGTTGGCAATCCTCCCATGAGTATTTCAAGTCAATCTTCCTCAGTATAGCACCCTCCATATCCTTCTATAGAACTTGTCCATGCCATGAAAAATATGATGCTTTGTTGCAGATCTAAGTTCCAGAAAACACTTTAGCCTTATGATTTCAAGATGGGTTTGCTTCTGTGATGAAATAATAATACTGACACAAATAATCTATTGCCACTCATTCTTGCAGATGCCATGTTAATTAAAGCACCTTCTGCAGTACACTATGTTATAGAAATGTGCACACACAAATATATGAACATATTCAAACCTCTTCATCATCTACTTATGCACACTGTGATGGGCTCTCCTATCACTATAGTGTTAATTCCTCATTTCAACCAAATGTAACTTAAGAATTCCCACTCTCAAGATTTTATAATTTTAATCCCTGACCTATGAGTCAAACTGGTTTTACCTTAAAGGTAATCATTAATATTGTGTCAGGTTTTCTTTTATACTGCTATAGCAAATTGTTTCTGTGATACTTAGATATGATAAAACACTGAAACCATGAGTAAAAGTATATATTCCTGTCCCTTGTAACTTATAATATTTGTGAAGTCACGTAAGCATGCCTTGAAGAATGTATCAAACTAGTAAACAACAAGGCACAATACTATTCAGAAATAGAAACACACTTTGGAAACTTACATGAACAACTCCCTATTGACATGTTCCTGCAACAACATAGTTTCCATAGTAAAACCTCATGATCATCTTTCAGATGGGATGAAAAAGAAATCATCTCACTCTTTTCGTGATTATATGTGATTACAGTCCCAGATAACATGTTATCAATGCAGCTTACCTCGATCACTGAAGTCGTCGACTAGAATGATTTCCTCTATGAGACTCTCCGGGGTTCGGTTAATTATACTGTGTATGGTTCGCAGGAGAGAGGTCCAGCCTTCGTTGTGGAATGGGATAATGATGCTGGTGTTTGGCAGCTTTTCAAGGTACATCTTGTGCTTACAGCTGGGGGAAACAGGGGAAGAAAAGATGTCCAATATAACACTGTTAGCACAGATCACGCTGCAGTCTATTCAGTATTTTATAGACAGTGATAAAGTCATGGGTTTGTCTGGTAATTATCAAGCACGGATTGTGAATTACAGCAGATAGTCTTTTTATTTCTGAATCTTTATTTGCTCCTTCTCACATACTTTAAAAAATATTTCATATCTGGGTGGCTCAAATATTGCAAGATGTTGAGATATTGTGCTCTTAATAAGGCTGATATGTCTTATGTATACATGGGTGTGCACATGTGACTCATGAAAATGCACGTGTGTGGTATACATCTGTGTGCATGTATGAACGTGGATGTGCTTGTCTTTGTCTCCACTTTATCTTTTTTTTTTTTTTGAGAAAGGGTCTCTTACTGAATCTGGAATATGTCCCAGTCCAGCTAGAGTGGCTGTTCAGTAAATCCCTGATCCACCTTTCTCCATGCTTTCAAAACTAAGGTTACTGGAAGATACTACTGTGCCCATATATGTGTGTGGGTAGTGAGGATCTGAACTCGAGTCTATGCACATGTATAGGAAGGACTTTACCCATTGATCCATTACCACATATTACCATACTTTTATTTAATAAAAGTAAGTATAAATCACAACTATTTCAAATAATTCCCATGGAAAGCATGATTAAGGTTTAAATGTGATTCATGAATAGTTTTGCAAATTAACTTCTTAATAATGCTGTTGAATTATTTAACTTTGACTGTGATATATTTTGTTAGCTTGATGGCATTTATGACATGATGGGAGAAGAAACCCCATGCCTTAAATGAAGATGTAACTCTAAATGACCCTTTACTTCTTATAAACCATGTGGATTTAATAACCAAATAAAGATAGTGTTACATTCCTCAGGAAAACGTTAAAAAGAAATCCCAAGGTGAGAGTTTTCATTTCAACACAATCTGAAATAATTTTACTTTGTATCCTTATATAAACTGCTAATTATATAGCTTATTATGTTAAAAATATTTACCATAAATAGGTTTATAAAATAATGAAAAAAGTTGGGAAAATCAAGCAAATTATAGTAACTATGAACAATTGAAATATTTCAAAAATGTGAAATTTATTGTAGGGTAATTTAAAAGGCCAAAATGGATGTATCAGTAATATCTAATGGAACTGAGTGAGGCAGATGACTTTGTACACAATGGATAATTATGTAAGTAGAGCCAGTATAACGCCATACATATCATAGTTATGACTTCTGAATGAAACCAAAGGTTTGAAATAACTGTGCTTCTACACATCCATACATCAGTACTCAAAAAAATTGACTCTACTTCATGAACTGGCACATTCTATCATGTTTTAGGAAAGCAAATGATAAATCTAGGAAAAGAAAAGATTTTCCAAACATGAAGACAACATTTTGTCCATATCTATTGCTTATGAGCTAAGAAAAGACTATATTCATGTATTATTCTCTAAATAGCAGGTCCATGATGCTAAAAAGAATGTGAAAAGCCTTGCAAAATCCAATAAAAGCACAAAACTAACCCAGTGTAATACAAACTTTCTCTCTTAGAAATGTTTTCAATAATCTCCATCAGCATTAACTCAAATTATTATCACACATAAAAAGTGAAAGCCCATTTTCAGTTTATTCATTCAGTGCTTAACTGAGGGTTCTGTATAAGACAGAATCCAAATTGGAAATAATCTTAGTTTAGAGTAACCATTGCTGTGGTGAAACACCATGACCAAAACCAACTTGGACAGAAAGGGTTTGTTTCTTTCACCCTCCCATATAACTGTTCATCTTCAAAATCAGTGAGAGCACTCAAGCATGCTAGGAACTTAGAAGCATGATCTGAGGCAAAGGCCATGGAGGGATGCTGCTTACTGGCTTGCTCCCTCTGGTTAGGTTAGTCTACATTCTTACAAAGCCCAGAAACCCTAGTCTAGGCATTACACCATCCACTAAGAGGTGAGGTGGTCTCTACCACTAATTACTAATTAAGAAAATGCCCTACAGACTTGCCTACAGGCATATCTTATGACGATATTTTCTTAATGGAGGTTCCCTTAGCTCAGATGATAAACTTGTATCAAGTTAATATAAAACTACCCAGCACAATTGATATTTTGTCAATTTGACACACAAATACACCACTGTAAAGCCACAACCTTTCCTTTCTTGTTCATCCACAAGATCACACATTACTATAAACATCACAATATAAAACATTTTGCAAACTTAAAAGGTCCATGATCTTACAAATTCACTTTAAGAATACAGGCTCTTTATAAATCCCAAAGCCAATTTTAACAACCAAAGTTTCTTTTTAAAACCAAAAGTCTTTCAGCTGTGTGTTTCTAGTAAATAAAAAGTAAGTTTAATACTTTCTTATTTCAAGAAGGAATGACCAGGGCACAGTCATAATCAGATCAAAGGAAAACCAAACTCAACCTCCAATATCAGTGATTCACTCATGTGCCTCTGGGATCCTCCAAGGGTCTTGGTTCCGTCTTAGGCTCCATCATCTGAAGCAAGCACAGCTTGTTTTCCAGAGTTAGGCAGGCTCTACTCCATTATTGCTGCTGTTCTTGGTGACCATTCCATGTTGTAATAGGAGTGGCAGGCTACGTTCCTGGTACCCGGCTGCCTGCACGGCTAGCTTTATACCCGAAATAATTACATAGAAATTGTATTCTTTTAAACACTGCCTGGTCCATTAGTTCCGGCCTCTTATTGCCTAGTCCTTACATATTGATCTAACCCATTTTTAATAATCTGTGTAGCCCACGAGGTGGCTTACCAGGGAAGATCTTAACCTGTGGCTGTGTCAGGTGGGAGAATGATGGTGACTGCCTGACTCGGCTTCTTTCTCCCATCATTCTGTTCTGTCTACTCCACCTACCTAATTTTCTGTCCTATCAGGGCCAAGGCAGTTTCTTTATTAACCAATGAAAGTAACACATAGACAGATAACCCTTCTCCATCAATTCCATGTCACTGACATCTCCAAAATGCTGGGGTCTCTTGCTGAAACTAGGCTGCACTTTCACTGATAGCCTCTCCTGGGCTTTCTTCATGGTGCCAACCCTCAAATACTCTGAATTACCTATTTAATCCTGTGTCTTCAACTGTTACTAAGGCTATACCTTCACCAATGGCCTCTCATGGCCTCTCACAGGGACAAAGCTTAGCTGTTCTCCATAATTCTTTCATGAGTTCAAGATCTTACACAATCAAATCAGCTGCTAGAGGAAAGTACGCCTTGGCCACCTCTGCCACACAGCTTCTGCCTGTTGACTCTCAGGAAACGCTTCTAAGGAGATTCACCTCAGAGATGCTAATCACTTCCAAATCACTGCCAAATATCCAGCTTCAAATGCCTCAGTAAAGCAAAGGATTCATTTTCATAGTATTGGTCTTTTACTTATTATGGCTGGTTCTTCAGCCCCAGCTGCCCAGAACCACAGAATCTAAATTTAAAATAGCAAATGTGCAACCACTCTGATAGTCTTTAAACAACTCTCAAACCTTCTTCTGAAGTAGCACAAGCCACACGTCTATCATGTGTACTTCTCTCAATACTCCTCAAGTCCCCACAGAACAGCCTGCCAATCTTTGAACACTCAATAGTTTTCTTGCCTAAAGTTCCATAGTCCTCCCACAATCCTCCCCAAAATAACACAGTCAGGCCTATCGTAGCAATGTCCCACTCTCAATACCATTTCGGTCTTAGTTTAGGTTTACCTAAAACACCATGGCCAAAGACACTTGAGGAGGAAAGGTTTTATTTTACTCAAACTCGCAAATAACAGTTTATTATAAATAAAAAACAGCGGGGACAGGAACTCAAGCAGGGCAGCAAACTGGAGGTAGGAGCTGATGCAAAGACCATGAAGGAGTGCTATTTACAGGCCTGCTTCCCTTTGCTTGTTCAGCCTGTTGTCTTATAGAAGGCAGGACCACCGGGCCAGTGATGGCACCAACTATAAAGAAATATGCCCTCCCTCATCCAACTGATATTTTAAACAAATGCTGTACAAGACTTGCCTACATCCCTATTTTAAAGAGGCATGTCTTTAATCTATCATTCCTTCTCTTGTTTGACTTTAGCCTGTGTCAAGTTGACATAAAAATATTCAGCACAGAAAACAATGAATATAATGAAATAACTTAAGGACACTCACAATAACATAAGAAATGGAGAATAAGAAACTCTGTAGCATTTGCAATAGGATGTATTATGTAGATGTTTAATTGCATACTAAAGGCTAAGACAAGATGGCCCTTAAAGCAATTTGGAATGTCCTCTTGAATTTCAAATATTATATCTTGGTTTTCTATTTCTTTAATAAAACATAGATGAAAATCAGCTTAGGTGGAAAAAAGGGCCTCAATGCCTTACATTTTGTAATTCATCTACATGGTAACCAAGGCAGGAACTGAAGCCATGAATCTAGAGTCAGGAAGTGAGGTGGAGGCCGTGGAGAAAAGTTTCTTACTGGCTTGGTTTGCATGGTTTACTTCTTTTCCTTCCTTATACAATCTTTGGTCATCCACTTGCCCAGGGGTGGCACTGTCCATGGCGTTAAGAGAACTTCCATATCAATCATAATCAGGAAAATGTCATATGTGCATGCCAATATGCCAATCTGGGGGAAGCAATTCCTCACCCGACTTTTTCTCTACCTAATTTCTGTTAATTTGACAGAAACTAATCAATACAATTAAAAGTCAAATGTGGCCTGTAAAAGGAATGCTCAAGATATATTTTCAAATAGAAGACAGGGAGAACTCTCATGTCTTCTGAACACAGCAACTGATTTAGTTACCTAGGGAATGATGTAGGAATTAGGTATTATCTTCACAGTTTAAACATTTTATGATTGAGAATAAAGTTAGTAAGTTCAGTTTGGACAGTAAAGGTGTCAAAATGTCCTGTAATTTGAAAACAACATTTATTTGTATATATTACACAACTATGTGGTATCTTGACACAAACTAGAGTCATTTGGGAAGAAGGAGTCTTTTATATATGCCCTCATAACTAAGTCTGGAAGGCAAGTCTATAGTACATTTTAATGAGTAATTCATGTGGTAAGGCTCAGCTCATTGTGGATGGTACCATCCCTGGGGTAGTGACCCTGGGTGCTGAAAGAAAACCTGGCTGAGCAAGTAATAAGTAACAATGCAGTAAACATCACACCTCCCCAGCCTCTGCATCAGCTCCTGCCTTCAGGAGCCTACTGCAACTTCCCTCAGCAATGAAGCATGGCCAGAACCATGTAGACTGAAAAACCTTCCTCCCCAATTTCTTCATGCTCATGAGGTTTTATCACAGCAATAGAAACATAACAAAGACAAAAATTGGTACTAGACTGCAGGGTACTGCTGTGACTGGCCTGACTGTATAGTTGTGGGAGAAATGTGGTAGCATTTGGAACTCTGGACCATAAAAGCCATTGAATGTTCAGAGCTTAGTGAGCTATTGTGGGAACTTGAAAGGTAATCCTGATAGCAATACAGATGATGGAGGCCCGGACTCTGAAATCTCTGCGTGAAGCAAAGAATACTGAGGACTTCTATGTAGTTTTGTGAATTACTAATATCTGGTTCTGATCAGTAGGTGATTAACAAGAGACCAGAACCACAGAAATACAACCATCTATTTACTGGTACCATTGATGATGGTTAGCTGAAGAAGAGAAATTAATGGCAATTAAGAAAAATAAACGCAACCAACGTACAGATTGAAGAGGTTGCTTCCATGTATTTAGGAAGATGTATGCATAAGAGCAATTAATGAAAAAGAGAGGCCACAAATTTGTGAAGGAGTAAGGGGGATTAGAGGGAGGAAAAGAAAGAGGTGAGTGATGTAATTATATAATAATCTCATAAAGAAAAAAATTAAGAAAAGAAGAGATCCATGGTGATTAAGAAGAGACACGCAGCACTGAGTCCAGTAAATCCAAGACTATTTCCACAGGGTCAGCACATAGAATCTGTGGCCAAGGGCGAGCCAAGGGAGGGTCTCATGCTGGATGCAGCAGTTGGCAGTGTGTATGAGCCACGCAAGTGATACTGGCTATGAAGGGATTAAGTAGTAACGGGCAGCAGCTGAGGCTTAGCACTGAGAGGCAGGGTTGGAGTCCCTGAAAAGAGGCTTTTGCTGGAAGTGTCCCCTCAGTTGTAGTAGGACTCCAGGAGTCAAGGAGAGTTTAAGTGTGGTATCATGTGGCAGAGTCAGAGACCCTTGAGGGAGCAGGAGAGGCTATTGGTGGTGGCATAGTCCAGTTGACAACATGGGACTTCAGAATTTTGGAGACACTTATACCAAATGATGACAGCCAAGGACAGCAGCAGTTATGTAATGGATCCATAGCAAAGCTGTCCTCTGGGTCTTGGAGAATAGTGGGTGGGTACCAGATGTTAAGTACAGAACCTTTTCTATTGGCGAACATTGACTTTGCTTTGATTTCATTGCCCTGGTTAGGCCCTCTTGGAATACAAAAGTATTTACCTCAGATATTGCTGGCCTGCCTATACTATTACCTGAGACCAGACCTAGGCTGCTCCTGAGGGCCATGGCTGGGTAAATGACCTCGTAACATCCAGGGTCCAGACTGACATATGTAGCTCTAGTTACCACCAGGCACCATAAAGAAGCCCGGGGTCAAAGCAGCAACCTGAGTCAAGGTTGGAGTCTGAGGACCAGAATGCATGAAAACCTCAGTGATCTGTGCTATTACTCATTGATATGGCAAAGTCTGGGCCCAAGCTGCAGTTGAGGGTAATGTCAGGGTTTGTGGCCCTACTGCAGGCTGGGTCTGTGCTGATGTCTCATGCTCCTGGTACCACTGAAGGCTGCTCAGACACCTAAGATCAAGGACCAAGTTAGTGTCTCAGGGCCATGTAGCCACTGGGGCAGTGGTGACATCTATATCCAGCAGTAACTTAGGACCAAGATCTCCAATGTGCTGCTGGGGGTCAGACCTGAGGTCCAGGTCCTGCATTGCCACTAATGGTCACTTAGAGGCCCAAGGTTCAAGCTGCAACCTGAAGCCAAGCGTTGGTAGTATCGGGAGACTACACAGCTGACAGAACCATTCCCATCTGAGTGGCCAACCCTCCACACACATATCAAGGATGTCATCTAAGCCTAAGATGCTGCCAAGGGCCATGTCTGGATCCATGGTCTAGCTGCAGCTAGGGTCTATGTTGGTGTCTGTGGCCAGTGTCATCTCAGGAGGCCTTAGGAACCATGTGAGATGAAATCAAAGGGTTATACTGAGCCAAGTCCTCCCTTTACTGACCTGGGAAAACTAGTCTTCCCTCTTGCTGGCTACTACAGCAGGAGAGTTGGACTCTGCACTAAGGAGCGATGCCCTCCTCCCCACCAAAAGCGGAGGATGAGGGCATACAAGTAGAAGAGCTGATTCCACCATTGCACCAGAGACAGGAAGCCCCAGTACTTGAACTGATCTATTTGGCTAAAACTGGGTCTTGGGTTGACCCACCCTAGCATCTACCCCAGTTAGGTCCTGCTGGAACATGGGAAGGGATTGATCCTGTGGAATGATACCTGCAAGACTCAGGACCCCAGAAGATCTCTGGTGAGGATCCAGTGAGGGTGGTATATGAAAAACCAGAGGCCTTGTTCTAGACAGATCAAGGACTCATTGCAATAAACAGTTGCCAGTCAGGCTGATGGGACAAAAAGGTATACTATATGACACATTGAAGCCTCCAATGCCACTAGAACAGATGAAGAAGTGATGGAAGGCAGGAGAAAAGAAGCAGCAACGATTCTGCTGTTCCTGCTATGGATTTTGTTCTATTTTGGCTTATTGGGGATTTTTTTTCTGGTTATTGTTGTTGTTGCTTTTGTTTGTTTGCTTGCTTAATCTGTTTTGTTTCCTTTTATGGGGGTCACAGCAGGAATGATGGGGAGATATGTGGAGATCTGGAGGTCAACAGAATTGGGGTGCATGATGTGAAACCCCAAAGATTCAATAAAGAAGTTACAAAGGAAAGTGTTTACCTGATTTTTGTAGATGCTGTTTTCATAGAAACCTAGTTATGAGGCTTCAGATACAGAGAGACTTTAGATATTTTAAAGAGAATGGCCTTTTGAAGTGTCTGAACTTTTAAAGTCTGTGGGACTTTAAATTTGGGAACAATGGGAAAAGAAAGGTTCTAGTTAGAGTTATGTGTTTCTATGATAGCTCCTTTTATGCTGACTTTACACAGCTAGAGTATTTGGGAAGAGGACTCTTAGTTGACCCCTGGGTTAGTGGTCCTGGATGTGATGGGAAAGTAGAATGAGCAAGCCAAGCCAAGCAAGCCATAAGTCAGCACTACTGCATGTCCTCTACATCAGCCCCTGCTTCCAGGTTCCTGCTGTGTTTGTGTTCCTGCCCTGACCTCCCTCAGCAGTGGAGAGTGGCCAGAGAGCTGCAAGCTGAAATAAACCCTTTTGTCCCCATCTGTTTTTGATCACCATATTTTATCACAGCAGTAGACACCCTAACATGAGCAGCATCTGCAAGACTCCCTCAGTTTTATAATGGGTTACGATGCATTAAATTAATCTATACAAAGCACTTAGGGCAGTCCTGGCTCTGACCCTAGGGAATGATTTGTTAATGATATCTTATTTATTACATGCACGTTTACTATTTTAGGTGTTTTTCTTTTATATACCAAATCCTCTATAGAATGAGGAAGGGAAGTCAGAGAGACAGGAATAGAACAAAGGCATGTGGGAGACACTCAGGATAGATAGAAAAAAAGAATAAATTACAGTATGTTCCCTTAAGGGTTCACACATCAGTGGACAGACACAAAAGATAACTGGACTCAAATGAGACAAGTGACATAATAAATAGCATACAAGCAAGGAGAGCCCGAAGGAAGTATGACTAAGTTTGTCCGAATGCATTAGGGAAGCCTTCATGGATGGGTGTGTATGTTGAAAATAGATCATATAATATCTTGAAAAAGAGTCTAAGGAATTTGGACGTTACCCTCTAGTCAATGTGAAGTATTTCAAATATTGTTAATCATATGGAAGACAGGACCATGTTTACACATTCCTCTGGCGACAGGGTAGAAGACAGGAGAGACCAGACACAGAAGAATTATGGATTACAATAGTTTGAGACAAAAACAATAATCTGTGAACCTGATTTTTTATTCTAAGGAGAAGTAATCTCTTTGTAAAAGTGTTTAGTCTGATGGGATGATATTCAGCTCTCTTCGTCATTTTTAGTACTTAAGATGCTTGACAGACGATTGAATTTGAGAAGTTGCAATGTAGAGAATCTCTCTTCAGCATTGTTAGAAATCCAGCAACATGTCTAGTTTTCCTAAGAACACTGATCTGTATGTTTGAGGTTTGATGTCTGGTTGGGATGAGAATGGAAGTCTATTAATTAAGCAGACAATATGTAGCCATGAGACAGTGTTTGAGAGTTAGGTAAAAGAGAATCAGGCTAAGGGTCATTGGTAGGGCATATGTCTAATATATACAAGCCGCTGAGCTTATTCCCCAGATCCATAGAAATATGTAAATTAAAAAGCTATTAAAACTAAATTAAGTAAAACAAATTTAGTTTATGCCTACAAATATCTGGCATGTTTATAAACACAAGAAAATTGGAACAATTGAAAACATTTGTTGGCATAAATTTGCAGACTTGTGAGTAAAATGTCTCTAATGATTTGATTTCATTTTAATGTACTATTTTCAAAATGAAATTAAGAATCAAGAGTGGCTTAGGGATGGGGACATCTCTTTGTTGAACAACACTTATATAAATGGATAAAACATTTCCTTTAAAAATTTCAACTGTGCCAGGGAGAGAAAAAGAGTTTAAATTCTTTAAAATTTTAGTTGAGAAAAACAGAAAGTCTTTTTTTTTTTTTTAGTTTTTCGAGACAGGGTTTCTCTGTAGCTTTGGAGCCTGTCCTGGCACTAGCTCTTGTAGACCAGGCTGGCCTCGAGCTCCCAGAGATCCGCCTGCCTCTGCCTCCCAAGTGCTGGGATTAAAGGCGTGCGCCACCACCGCCCGGCACAGAAAGTCTTGAAGACACTTAGAGAGCTGACAAAGCTCCAAATTCGTCTGCAAATATTCTGCTAAGCCTTTCACAGCAATGAAAATAAATAAATGTCAGTGTTAAATTTCTCACTCTCTATGTTTTTCTAAAACAAAATACACAAATATTTTTTGATAACTTTATACTGGTCTTTTCAAAGCAAGAGATTTTAAAAAGAGTAATTGAAGTAACAGCATTGCTTACTTAAAATGTATTTAGAAAACATTCCATTCATCTTTATACTAACTTGACTTTCTTATTTTATTGCTTTCCCAGGAATAGCCATTAATCCTATTATAACAAAGCTTAGTTACAAATGCGTGAAATAACTAGACACTGGGTGAGAGGGCTTATGAGCAAGTCTAAAGATCCTAGTTCAGATTCTCAGCACCCACGGAAATGTTGAGAATGGCAGCAGGCTACCCTTCCCAAACGAACACGGCAGAGGGTTATTGAGCACATAAGGCATTTTTCTTTGGCCTATGCGTGATCACTCAGAGGTGTAAGCATCCACAGATCCATGTGAGCCCACACACCCCACTTGCACACGCCATGCACTCAGTCCCAAATATATACACACATAAGTGTGTTTACCTTTTAGTACTCATGCCAGGTTTCTGGTATTTTTGGAAATAGGGTCTCAAGCTGTAGCTCACTTTGCTCTGGAACTTATTGTTTAGTATAAGATGGTCAGGAGTCCAAAGATTCTTAGTGTAGACATTTTACCACCACTTAAACATCCTTCTTTCTATGGCTATATACTTGTATTTAGATTTTGTAACAATATCAAAACTTCCTCACCCCTACAAACTTAAATCTGTGATAGCAGCCTTTGAGAACACTGTTTAAGTTTATCCAAAGTTTGGCCTTAAGTTTTCTACTTTGCACAGCTGTGATTATTAGGAGTTATAGTGTTCAAATCTCCTTATGTACCAATGTTTAAAATCAACACATTTAAACAATAAATACTATTTCTGTCTTCTATTACCAGTTTAAAACTTGCTTGCTGGAATGGAATATCTGCTCATTGCAAAAAGTTAAACCCTCTAACATTTTGAACCCTGCCCATCATTGCTTCAGATGTAAATAAAAACATAGATGACCTTCAAACTGGTAGTTAAGCAGTCTGTCATAATAGGAAATGTTTACTACTTACAGTGCATTGGTCATAACTAGTCACAGAACACCAATGTATGTGATGTACACAGTTTTTAGAATATAATCAGAACATTGTGTCAGATGACAGCAATAATCATTACCAGTTTTGCCTTTTGCCTCCTTTCAAAGTAATAGAAAATGAAATCTTGTCAGATTATTCTTCACTTTAAAATATCAACTTCTTCAAAGACAAAATTCATATACTATTTAAACTCCCCTCCATAAAAGCAAAATAATACAGAAAGCTTAGATCATCAGTCTCTAATTAAATCACCTAGTTTAACCCCTCATTTATTTTGGGATTAAGAACTAAATTTTTTATGGAGATGAATATAAATTATCTTATAATTTATTTGAAAATTTTGAATGGAGGGAATACTTGACACAGGGTGAGGGATTGCCCCTCATCTGTAGAGCCTACAATTCTTTAAAAGCAAGATGAAAGAAGTAGAGGTTGAGAATCCATTCTGCATTACTTCTGAGTCCCCTTCACTTCTGAAAATCGGTGGCTCTTTAAGGCACATTATATGAATCACTTCCATTAAATTATATCAATTCTGTCATTGTTTTATTAATAATGGGCAAACACTTTGTTTAAGAAAAAATATAAGCTGAGAAAAGAAAGCGTATAATATGTTAGTTAGGTTTCTATTATTGTGACAAAACACCTGGCAAAAAGCAAGTTGGGGAGAAAAAATTATTTCAGTTTACAGTGTACAGATGATTTTGAAAAGTATTCGGGGCAGGAACTTGAACTGGGATGTGGAGGCAGGAACTCAAACAGAGGCAATGAAGGAGCAACATTCACTGGTGTGTTTCTCATGGTTTCTCATCTGGCTTTTTTATATTACATGGGACCACCTGCCCAGAGATGGAACTGCCTAACTTTGTGGCATCCCAAATAATCCTTAATCAAGAAAATGCTCCTCTGACTTCCCTATAGGTAATAAAATGAAGGCATTTTCTCAATTACATACTTTCTTCCCATATGTGTCTATGTTTTTGCCAACTTGATAAAAAAAAAAGCAGACCTTTCCATAACTCTCCAATGTGTTTGAAAATGAAATATTCAGTATTGTGTATAGGAAACACTGGTCACAATAGAAAGGTGATGTATATGAATGCAAGTCCCGTGTTATAGTTTTCTTTGACTGTAGTAAAATATTTAATACAGTTGACTCAGAGTCAGAAGTTATTTTGGTGTAGTTTCAGAGACATAATTCCTGGTTGGATGGCTCTCTTGAGGTTAGCCTGGAAAAGCATAGTGTATAGTAAGTTGGCTCTTTTGTTTTTGAGTCTAGAATAGCGCATCATGTTGTGATTGTGGGATGGAAAATGTACATAGCTAATGGTAGCTTAGTTGCAGAAGAGACTGAAGAAGTGGCCAGAGCCTCACTTTTCCTCTCAAGGGCATTTCCTGAGTGATTTTAATCTACTAAGCTATATTTCTTAAAGGTTTAGTTACCACTCAACAGCACCATAAGCTGGCTACCTGGGTGTTTGGTGATACTCAAACTACTGCTGTCTCTGAGAATCACTAACATTATACTACAACTAGCAAAACAATAGGGAAAATATCAGGACAACAATATCCATTTTCTGCCTTTGAGCATTTTAATACACATATATTTCCCATTTATATATGACACTTCTATTAAGTAAAATTATTACTGTTACTTTTTAAAACTAATACAATAAAAGAGATGATATCAGTTAATTTGATCCAAATAAATACTTTGGGTGCCTGTGTGCACAGTGCATGTGTGTAGGTATATCCTCATATGCATCTGTAAGGTGCACCGTTTTTGTGCTCACGCAGAGGCCAAAGGAGGATATCTTATGTCCCATTCAACCACTCTAAGCTTTATTTTTTGAGTAAGAGCTAGAGGCCCAATGCCTTTTCACATGTGGGCCAAGTGTCTGAACTCAGGCCATCATATTTGTGTAGCAAGCAGTTATTCATTGTGCCATCTCCTCATCCCCACACCAGAATTTTAAATATGAAATAATGGTATTCAAGACTTGGAATATCACTGAGAAAAAAAAAACAATGACCCTTTTGAAATGAACACACTTCTCCTTTCTTACTTTATAGGCAAAACTTCTGGTAATGATGCAGTTAGAAGAATTACAGTCAGAACCAAGTAATTTACATGAAAGGAAGAGGATAATATTATGGAGAATTGAGGTACAAGAGTCATTTTGTACAATGAATACATAATAACTACAAATCAAAAAGAAAAAGGATATGGATATGGTTATGAGTATCTGGGGAAATGAAAAGCAGCTAGGGTTAGCAGGATAGAGCACTCTGAAGTTCAGAGCTGTGCTGACAGTTTTTCTGAGGTGTTATAGTTTGCTTTCTGTTGATGTGATAAACACCAACATTAAGGGAATAAAAGAGTTTATTTTTTCATTTATTTTTTTATTGAGCTATACATTTTTCTCTGCTCCCTTCCCCTTCAACCCTCTCCCATGGTCCCCACACTCCCAATTTACTCAAGAGATCTTGGCTTTTTCTATTTCCCATGTAGATTAGATCCATGTATGTTTCTCATAGGGTCCTCAATGTTACCTAGGTTCTGTGGGATTGTGAATTATAGGCTAGTTTTCTTTGCTTTATGTCTAAAAGTCACGTATGAGTGAGTACATATGATATTTGTCTTTCTTGGTCTGGGTTACCTCACTCAATATGATGTTTCCTAGATCCATCCATTTGCCTGTGAATTTCAAGATGCCATTATATTTTTTCTGCTGTGTAGTACTCCATTGTGTAAATGTACCACATTTTCCTTATCCATTCTTCGGTTGAAGGACATTTATGATTGTTTCCAGGTTCTGGCTGAACACAGTTGAGCATAACATCCTTGTGGTATGATTGAGCATCCTTTGGTTATATACCCAAAAGTGGCATTGCTTGGTCTTGAAGAAGGTTGTTTCCTAATTTTCTGAGAACTCGCATACTGATGTCCAAAGGGGCTGCACCAGTGTGCACTCCCACCAGCAATGGAGGAGTATCCTCTTTACCCTACATCCTGTCCAGCATAAGTTATTATCAGTGTTTTATTTTTAATTTACAGGTTTTTAGTCCATCATTAAGGGACGTGAAAGCATGAGCTCTGTAACATGAGGGCCTGCTCATTGGGATTTCTGTCCCACCTGGTCCCCCACAGCCAGCAAGCCCCAAAGAAAATCACACAGAGATCTCCCTAAAATTATAAACAGATTGGCCCATTGGCTCAGTCTTCTTATTAGCTCTTGTAGCTTACATTAACCCATTGTTCTTATCTATGTTAGCCACATGGCTCGGTACCTTTCACAGCAGAGTAGGTCACATGTTGTTTCTTCGGTGGTCTGGGCTGTACTGGCGAAGGAGCTTCTTTCTTCCCAGAATTCTCCTGCTCTCCCTTGCCCCACCTCTATGTCCTGTCTGGTTAACCTGCCTATACTTCCTACCTGGCCAATCAGCATTTATTTATAACACGATTGACAGAATACAGACAATTATCCTGCACCAGAGCTCAAAATCGAAGCTTGAAGAAGAAATCTACAGAGGAACACTACTTATTGGCTTAGTCCCTTTGGTTTGCTCAGCCACCTTTTTATACAGACCAGACACACTTCACAGGGATAGCATTAACCTCAGTGGGCTGGTTCCTCCTACATCTAGTAGCAATTAAGAAAATGCCTCCCGGGTCTGGCCACAGAGCAATCTGTCTATGACAACTCTTCTGGTGAGGAGCCCTCTAACCAGATGTCTCTAGGGATTTTTTTTTTTCAAATTCACATCAGAAGTTAGCTATGATAGGAGGTCATATAAACAAGTTAGTTGAGGCATGTTTATGAAGCACTGGCCTTTAGTTGGTGAATGTATGTTTATAAAGCAATGGCCTTTAGTTGGTGAATGAAACACCAGAAAAGATCAGAATGAAGAATGCCTATGACATATACAAGGACTGAAATAACTCCCTGAGAATTGGATAAAAGAATTGAAAGGCTTAGAAGAGTTTTTTCTCAATAAGTCTGAGAATTAGTTTTAGTTCAAAAACAGCTCTGGTGTAGCCTAACAAAGCTTAAAAGTAAAACTTGGTATCATTAAAGTGAATCCACGTATCATAGATACACCATAAAATACAATTCAGTAGCATTTAGAGTAACAAAACATTCCATACTTTAAAAAGTCAACCCAAAATGTCAAATAAGAGCACATCACCAGATATCTTCCTCAAAACTTGTTTCATTGTGAGGTTAATTATTATAATCTCCAAAACACTTATTTATAGAAGGCATATTTTTAAAAGTAAATTTCAATATTCAAAGTTACCATATTGAATCACTTCAAAATTAAGCGTGATGTTGTTTTTTGTTTCTTTACTGTGTGGTCCTTTGAGAGGCATACCACCTAGCTCTGATATAATCAAATTAAAACTTATTCTTTATTATAAACGCCCAGCCTTAGCTTGGCTTATTTCTAGCCAGCTTTGCTTAAATTATCCTGTCTACTTTTGCCTCTGGACTTTTACCTTTCTCTGTTCTGTATACTTTTCTTTACTTCTTACTCCATGGCTTTCTATGGAACTAGATGGCTACCCCCTGATGTGTTCATCTCCTTTTTTACTCCTCCTTCCTTCTTAAGCCTAGATTTTGCCTCTTATTTATTCTTTGGTGAAATCTGGAACTGGAGTGACAGCTATATTATAAAAAAGTGTTTAATTATATTAACATAGTTAAAATTAAAACAATTTATGTGTGTTTTGCATATGTACATATATATGTACATAAAGAACTTATGGGAAATTTTTAACAGACTTTTTAGATAGTTTAATTTTTTAGTTTAATTAATTTATATTTAACAAATTCTGACAGCTGTTTCCCTCCCTGCTCCTCCTCCCATTCCCTCCCTCATATCTCCTCTGTCCTCCATCTCACTCAATTCACTCCTCCTGTTTCTGTTCAGAAAGTGGCAGGCCTCCTGTAGGTATCAAAAAGAATACTATATCAAGTTGCAGTAAGTCTAAGCACCTCCCTCTTTATTGAGGCTGGGGAAGGTGACACAGTATGAGGAATAGGTTCCCAAGAGCCAGTCAAAGGTTCAGAGACAGCCCCTGCTCCCATTGTTCGGAGTCTAACAAGCAAACCAAGTCACACAGATGCCACATATTTGTGGAGGTCTTAGGTTGCTCCCATTCAGGCCTCCTGGCTCTCAGTTCAGACTCTGTGAATCCCTATGAGCTAGGTGAGTGGTTTCTATGGATTTTCTTATGATGTTCTTGACATTTCTGGCTCCTATTATCTTCCCTCTCTTCTTAGCAAGATTCTCCAAGCTCTGCCTACTGTTTGGCTGTGGGTCTCTACATCTGTTTCCATTAGTTAAGGAATGAAGGCTCTGATGACAGTTGGGGTAGTCATCAGTCTGCTCACAGTACCCATGATTAGTAGTAGTCTTAGCTGGAG
This sequence comes from Neodon shergylaensis, assembly GCA_025134845.1. Lineage (NCBI taxonomy): Eukaryota > Metazoa > Chordata > Mammalia > Rodentia > Cricetidae > Neodon > Neodon shergylaensis. The sequence goes on from JABTXL010006712.1 coordinate 31,423,303, forward strand.
TCATCCTTGTAGATTTTTGGGAGTTTCCCCTGCATTGGGTTTCTACCTGACCCTGAAATGGCCGATTTCCAGTCATCTCTTTCAATACTCTTGCCCTCCAGCCACACCAAAACAAGATCCCTCAGTGTCTCATTCCTACCCACTCCCAGTCCACCCAGGAGATAGCTTCTATTTCTCCTTCCCAGGGAGAACTCCATGTGTTCCCCGGCTGGGTTGTCATTGTTACTTAGCCTCTCTCAATCTGTGGATCGTATCATGGTTATCCTTTACTTTAAAGCTATATCTACTTATGAGTGAGTACATACCATGTTCATCTTTTTGAGTCTGGATTAACTCCTTAGTATGATTTTTTTTCTGCTTCCATCCATTTGCCTTTAAATTTTCTGATATCATTGTTTTCAATAGATGAGTATTCTCCATTGTGTAAATGTACCAAATTTTCTTTATCTATTCTTTGGTTGATGGGTATCTAAATTGTTTTCAGGTTCTGACTTTGTGAATAAAGCTGCTATGAACATAGTTTAGCCAGTGTTCTTGAGATATGAATGAATACCCTTTGGATATATTCCTAGGGGTGATACAGAACAGCTGGGTCTTGAGGTAGTTTGATTCCCAACTTTCTGAGAAACTGCCGTATTGATTTTCAAAGTGGTTGTACAGGTTTGCATTTCCACCAGCAATGGAGGAGTGTTTCCCTTCCTCCAGATCCTCTTCAGCATGAGCTGTCTCTTGTGTTTTGGATCTTAACTACTGTGACAGCTGTAAGATGGAATCTCAGAATCATTTTGATTTTCATTTTCCTAATGGCTAAGGATGTTGAACATTTCTTTAAGTGTTTCTCTGCCACTTGTTATTCCCCTATTGAGAATTTTGTTTAGGCCTGTATTTATTTTTTAATTGGGTTATTTGGTTTACGGTTGTCTAGCTTCTTTTTTTTATGTTTTTTTTTCTCTTTTTTTATTGAAAGAAAAAAAAAGAAATTCCCGCCTCCTCCCAGCCTCCCATTTCCCTCCCACTCTTCTCCTCCTCCCCCCACTCCTCTCCCCCTCCCTCTCCAGTCCGAAGAGCAGTCAGGGTTCCCTGCCCTGTGGAAAGTCCAAGGTCCTCCCCCCTCCATCCAGGTCTAGGAAGGTGAACATCCATACTGGCTAGGCTCCCCACAAAGCCAGAACATGAAGTAGGATCAAAACCCAGTGCCATTGTCCTTGGCTTCTCATCAGCCCTCATTATCCGCCAAGTTCAAAGAGTCCGGTTTTATCCCATGCTTTTTCAGTCACAGTCCAGCTGGCCTTGGTGCGCTCCCAATAGATCAGCCCCACTGTCTCAGTGGGTGGGTGCACCCCTCGTGGTCCTGACTTCCTTGCTCATGTTCTCCCTCCTTCTGCTCAAAAACATATAGTTGTTATCCTGGGTATGGGAAGTAGACAAGATTGCCGGGCAAAAAATTGGGAACCTGGGGGTGGGATGGGACGTGGGTAAGGGGAGATGGGGAGAGAAAAGTAAGAAGGGGAGAATGGGGGGAACTTGGGGAAACGGGATGATTGGGAGAAAGGAAGGTTGGATAGAGGAGCAGGGAATCACATAACTTAATTAAGGGAACCACCTTAGGGTTGGTAAGAGACATGAACCTAGAGGGGCTCCCAGGTGTGCAGGGCGACGTCCCCAGTTAGCTCCTTGGACAGCTGAGGATAGGGAACCTGAAATGACCCTATCCTATAGCCATACTGATGAATATCTTGCATATCACCATAGAACCTTCATCTGGCGATGGATGAAGATAGAGACAGAGACCCACACTGGAGCATCGGACTGATCTCCCAACGTCCCAATGAAGGGATGTCTAGCTTCTTAAGTTCTTCATATATTTTGGAGATCAGATTCGGGGTTGGTGAAGAATTTTTCCCATTCTGTAGACTGCAGTTTTTTCTTATTGATAGTGTTCTTTGGCTTTCATAAACTTTTCAGTTTCAGGATATTCCATTTATGAATTGTCAATCTCAGTGTCTTTCCTACTGATCATATATATATATATATATATGTATATACAGTCATGAAGTTGTCTCCTGTGCCAATGTGTTCAATGGTATTTCCCTCTTATGTATTAGGTTGAGTATAACTGGATTTATGCTGAGGTCTTTGATCTACTTGGATTTGAGTTTTGTGCAGGGTGATAGAGAGGCATCTATATGCATTCTTCTCCATGACACCATCCAGTTAGACCTGCACCATTTGCTAAAGATGTTTTCTTTTTTCGATTGTATAATTTTGTTTCTCAGTCAAAAATCGGTTGTTCATGGGCATCCAGATTTGTTTCTAGGACTTTGAATTAATTCCCTTGATACACCTGTCTGTTTTTATGCAAATATCATGCTTTTTTTTTATTACAATAGCCCTGTAGTAAAGCTTTATGTCTGGGGTTTTGATACCTCTGGAAGTTCTTTTATTGTATGAGTTTGTTTTATCTATCCTTTTTTTTTTCATGTGAAGTTGAGTATTGTCCTTTCAAAGTCTGTAAAGAATTGTGTTGGAATTTTGATGGAATCCATAGATTTCCTTTGGTAGCATGACTACTCTGTTAATACTACTAATCCATGAACATGGATCTGATAACATTCAATTTATTTCAACAAAGATTTGAAGTTCTTCTCATACAGGTCTTTCACTTGCTTGGTTAGAGTTACCCTAAGGTATTGTGTATTGTTTGTGGCTATTGTAAAGTTTGTTCTTTCCTTGATTTCCTTCTCGGTCCTTTTATCATTTCTATATAAGGGGGTTACTGACTTTTTTGAGTTAATCTTTTATCCAGTACTTCACTAAAAGGTGTTTATTAGCTTTAGTGTTCACTGGAAGAAACTTTGGGCTCACTTAGGTATACTATCATGTCACCATAACAACATTCTTCACATAATACTGAAATATTATTGGCTAGCACTTTTCCTAATAAACAGGCATGGAGTCAGAGTTGGAACTTTAGGGCCCATATTGTTCATTATGATTTGTATAATATTAGAATCATTTATGGAATTACCCTGGGTAGCGATAAAGAAGTACATAGGAGAAAACTAATTCAAAATGGTACAATTTGTTTGGACTCATCACATCTTAGTTTTTCTCTACAATTGTTGTGTTGAAACACCTTGACAAAAGCAAGCTAAAAGGGAAAATTTTGCCCAGCTGGCAATTCTGGGTTAGAATCTACCGTTTTGCTTTCTTTTAAAAATATTTTTATTCTTTCTTTGTAATCTTCACATTTTGCATTTCCTGTCTCATCACATCTACCTTCAGCCTCTGTATCCTCCCCACTAACAAAAAAATAAATAAAATTTCAGAGAAAAGAAAAATCTCATCATGGAAGCTGTATCCCTTTTAGTCCACATCGCTTTGTTTGCAAGAGTTCATTGCAATGAGTCATTAGTCTGGTTTGTGGCTGCTGGCTTCTGCTACACTATCTGTGGTGTACCCTTGCTGGGACTCCTCTTAGATATCCCGCTGTCGCCCTGTGCCATAGAGAGATGCTACAGCTTTGGGTCAGCAGAGCAAGCCCCTTCCTCTGCTCCAGTAGAACACGGAATGATGGAGTTTGGGGCAGGCTAAATCAAAGCCCTGTTTTTTTGCTTGGGTTGTTGCAGGGTTGGTCATCTTTTCAGTAGCCCCTAAACCCACCACCTGAGTGAGTTCTCCAACACTGCCCTGGCTAGTTTAGCCTATGCAGAAAGCAGCTTGGGGTGGGGCAGGTTTTTTCTATTCAGGGACACAACTACACCACCAGGGTCAGGTCTTTTGTTTTATTCTGCAGAGAGGCAGAGGTCATTCTCCCTAGTTTTGCAGCTGGTGAGGGGCAGAGCCAGATCTCCCACCCATCACAGGCAACAAAGGGGCATCTCTCTTCCTTAAACCACTCTATGGAAGATGACGGATATGGCCAGAGCTCGCACCTGCACCCCTGTCAAAAGGGTCAGACACAATGCATTTTTTTGGGGAATATAACAGGAGGTTAAAATATCTAGTTATATTTATATTAATTAATTATAGTAATATATTAATAGTCAAGGGCTGAGAACAATGAACTAAGGCACACATGCCTTAATTTAGCACCTGTTTCGTACTATTGTATTATCAGATTACCTTACCCAAGGAATGGTGCCACCCAAAGTAGGCAAGTCTTCCAATTATCTAGGTAATCCACATAGGTAGGTCTATAGATCAACTTGGACATTCCCTCAATGAGATCCCTTTTCCAGATAATTGTAGATTGTGTCAAATTGATAATTAAAACTAAGCACCAGAAAACAAATCACATAATTACAACAAAACAGTTATTTAAATTTATTTATAGATACCATTTTCATCAAATTATACTCCAAATGATTAGTTACAGAATGAAATTACTGTCTCTTAGTTATGGAAGGAAAGTTTTTCAAAGCCCTGTTTTTTTTCCTCAGAGGCAATTCAGCTAGCTGCATTTGATAGAATTCAAGCTTACTAAACAAGAATGAGCAGAATAGCTAATAGTGTTTGGTGTGCAAGTCGGGCTTGCATCACTGTAGTAAAAGGCCTGAGATGAACAACTTACGTTTAAATTTATCTTGGTTCATAAATTTAGAGATTTCAGTCCACAGGCTATTGGTCTTATTGTTTTGGGACATAGCAATCCATCACAGTAGATGTGTGTGTTAAAGGAGGTTGCCCACTATATGGCATTTAGGAAGACAGGGGAGAAGAGAGCTGTGAACCCAGTGCTCTTTCCGGGACATGACCCCCATGATTGGGTCCTACTTCAAGTTTCTACTATCTCCCAGTAGTTCCACAGGCTGTTCACAAAGTTCTTATTATATGGACATTTGGAGAACTTTGAAGATTTTCCATCTAATAGTTATAAACTACTTGTTTAACTTTTACTGTAAACAGATCACAAATTTCAGAAAGCTAAGGGAAAAATCCTTATTTTCTTTAACCTTTTGTCATTGTTCCTTCGCAACCTGTTTTGGTTCAGCTACAGGTCTCTGTGCCTTGTGCTCAATAGCAGCAGAGTGAAATGTCAACTTGACATCTGGCTAGTGACAAGTATATTACGGAGCTGATCTATGTAAGTCATTTCCAAGCACCAATTTACATAGTAATTGTTTTAATGTCAGCATATTCAGTTTTCAATGACTGGTTTTAGTCACTCCATTTTCTGTCCCAATCTTTCCTTGTCAACAGGGTTTGATAAAGTAGTGATAACTGGCAATTTATTTTGCCTATGACAGGTCGGGAAAAACTAGTGTTGACTGTCATGTGTGTGTATTTGAATACAAGGGGGTCATCATTACTTGTTTATGCATTTACCACATATTTATTGGATTTTATGAATATTTTACATATAACATGTTATTTAAAAAATAAAACAGTGATTGTAATAGTTTATGCTTATAGATAATAATAACAATGTGTACATTCTCATCAGCTATATATTTGTATATTCAGTCAATAGGAAAGTGACTAGGGCTAGGGAAGGAATAATAATCTGATGCTGATATTTTATGAACTGTTATTATTTTGTAAAAATAAATTGCTCATAATAAAAATATCCTATAATTATTTTTTGTGAAAATGTGAGCATTCTAAGTACTTTAAATAATGTTCTCCCTTCATTCATAAGGCTGAGAGTTGCTCCCTCTCCAAAACACATCAGAAGGGTGGGAATCAATGCATATAATCCCATTGTAGGCTATCTGGGCATTTGAACTAGGAGAGGCAAGCTCAGGAGAAGTGGACACATGTAGATGTATTTGGGCAGTATATTTTAGAGAGAGGATTACTGATTAGATCAACAAGAAGAGGAAGGATATAAAATAGACAGCCAGTACTGAGCAATGATGGATTTTAGCATGTGGCATCAGATGTGTGTGATTGTTAAGAAAGAGAGGATGAAAAGGTTAGGGGAAAGAGAACAAGAGAGCTTTTATTTCTTGATAGAGACAAAGAGGGTAAAACTAGAAGTGTCAAAGAATTTGTTGGTCTTATCGAGTTTCACAAGAGAGACTAGAAAGATACTTGCAACATGAAAAATCATTAATGATTTGACAAGAACCGAAAGGATAGGAAGTTGAGGAAGTCAAACAAAAGGTAGACTTTAGTGTTTTGAGCTGGAAGAAATATTGGAATAAGGTAAATAATAATAATGTGGAAGCACTTGATTAAGCAAAATAATGAAATGAAATGTTATTGAAACATATGACTAATCCCGAGTTTTACACAGCTTCAGAGAATGCTGAACAATCTTTTCTACAGTGGGAATTCCATATTTTCAGAAGAATTCTCTTTTCTTTTAAGAAAACACTGTCTTTTTTCATTTTACATATTAATCTCAGTTCTCATTCCCTCCCTTCCTTCCATTCCCTCCACTTACCCCTCCACCCCACCCTCCATCCATTCCTCAGAGAGGGTAAGGCATGTTGCTGTAGGGAAGATCCAAGGCCCTCCCTTCTATATCTAGGCTAAGCAAGGTATCCATCCAAAGAGAACAAGATCCCCAAAAGCCAGTGCACGCAGTAGGGATAAATCCTTATGCCATTGCCAGTGACCTTGCAGTTTGCCCAGCCATAGAACTCTCACTCACATCCATAGGGACTAGTTGAGACCTATGCTGGTTTCTTCCCTATCTGGCTGGAGCTCGTGAGCTCCCATTAGCTCAAGTAGACTGTTTCAGTGGGTGAATCCATCATGATCTTGACATCTTTGCTCATATTCTCATTCCTCCCACTCTTCAACTGGACTTTGGGAGCTCGGTCTAGAGCTCCTGTACTATTCAGCAATAAAAAACAATGACATCCTGAAATCTGCATGCAAATGGATGGAAATAGAAAAAAAAAAACCATCCTAAGTGAGGTAACCCAGACCCAGCAAGATAATCATGGTATTCACTCATAAGTGGATACTAGCTGTAAAGCAAAGGATATTGAACTTATAGGCCATGACCCTACAGAATCTAAGTAACAAGGTGAACCCCAAGAAAAACATATGTAAATCCGCCCAGAAAGGTGAAATAGACAAGATCACCTGACAAAATTGGGAGGAGAAAATAGGGCGGAAGGGAAGGAGGAGGGGAGAAGATGAAGGAAGAGAAAAACTTGAGGGAATTAAATAGTCAAGATGAGGGAAAGACAGAGACAACAAGGAGATATTTTGATTGAGGGAGCCATTATGGGGCTAGCAAGAAACCTGGCACTAGAAAAATTCCCAGGAATCCACAAGGATGACACAGGCTAAGACCCTAAGCAATAGAGGAGAGGGGGCCCAATCTGGCCTTGCTTGTAATCAGACTGATGATTAACTTAAATATCACCATAGAACCTTTATCCAGCAATTGATAGAATCAGAAGAATTTTATTGAAACATTGTGTGCCTGACACTGAGATATTTGAATCTTTCTTTTTTTTATAGAAATGATAGACAATTCTCAGTACATAATTGCTATAATTCTCCACTGACAAATAATTATTGCATTGACCAGATAGTAAGGTCTGTTTTCATTGTTCAGTTTGGTTAAAAACATGAAAAAAGAAAGATACAATCATTTCAGTTAACATCACAGGAACTCATAGACAATGGACCAACAGCTAAGGAGTCTACAAGGGACTGACCTAAACACTCTACATATGTTTGACAGTTGTGTAGCCTTTTCTGTTTGTTGGACTACTAGCAGTAGGATCAGGGCCTGTACCCAATGCTTTGGCTGGCTTTTGGGAACCTATTCCACAGACTGGCTTGCTTCCCTGGCCTTAATAAAAAGGGAGGAGATTGGACCTACCTCAACTTGATATGCCATGCTTTGTTGACACCCGTGGGAGGTCTACCCCTTTCTGAACAGAAACAGGAGGAATGGATATGGATGGAGCAGAGTGGAGGCAGGGGGAGAGACAGGAAGAAGAGGAGTTAGAGGAAACTGCAATCTGGATGTAAAATAAATGAAAAAAATTTCATCAAATAAAAATTAAAAAGAAAATCGAGGATGATTTTTGAAGGTATAATTTATATGTCATGCAATTCATTGTTTTAATATTGTAATTATTAATTATGTAAACATAATTCAGTATGTTTAGTTTATACACAGACCTTTATAACCAGCTGAAAATAATCTTTAGAATGAGCTCATCAGTTCAAAGAGGAGTGCCAGGCATTTATCAGTCGTCATCACACCTTCTGGTGGCCATGTCACAGGAGCGTCAATTGGCAATCAAAGTTCAGGAGTCCACCCATCAGGAGGAAAATCCATGATGGGTAAAGCTCAGACAGCCAAGGCCCTGAAACCACAGGCTCCAGAGTGGCTTTTGCTTCTGCTGGGCCTTCACATGCTTGCTGCTGCCATCTTTCTCTGGTATCTGGCATGATGTGAGCGGCCCAATTATTAGCTGCCATCCTTACCTTATCAAAGGTGATAACTAATTACTTATACTCATTCTTTCCTCAATCTCCTGATATAAAAAAATACTGATGAGTGGGTATGCACCTTAAAGATTAAAAGTAGAGCTGACTGTTTTTCATGTATAAAAAGTTTAGGTTTAGGTTTATGATTCCTTTAAAATTCATGATAAGGTTACCTTTAAAGATAAGTAATAGCATAATTGGTCTTTTCTTTGTAACTGCAAAATACAGCCTGCCAGTCAGAAACCTGCCTGGGAAACATAACTTGCTTGCTTAAGCTTCGCTGATCTATAACAGGTTGCTTGTGTATAAATGTATGTGAGTTCTTAGAGACAACTTGTTTTTCACCTGTAATACATAAAATGTTTAATCATGGAAGACATGTGGAAAACATGTTGGCTTTTTACTTGTATTTATTGTAATCATTCCCTTGAAAAATACTGTAACCACATTGTAAATTTTATATTCTGAAAGATATTGATGAGTTTTAAAAGCTATAAGGAAAAATTATAAAGTAGGAGAAGGAAAACTTTAAGAGAGACAGAAGAAACATTTCTGGGTAGAGATAAGACAGATAATAAGACAGAAGAATAAAGAAAGAGACCATCAAGAGAGTGTGTGAGTGTTTTTTTCCCTAACCCCCTCAGATAAAAATGTCATAGTACCCGCCAATTTCATAGATTCCCTTAGAGCCTTACACTGCTGGAAGCTGATCTCCAGGTGGGGATAGCACCCTTCCTTTATCCACAGTCCTAGGTACCACTGCCTACTTTCTGCTTTTTAGGTTTCCATTTAAGGAACATCCATGTGATCATAATCTAACTCTAGGAGGAGTTAGGAATTCTTGTTTTTGATTACTAACATGCTTTCAAGGTTAACATTATATCAAGCGGTAGAATCAACATTATTTGACACCTTTTATTGATTGCATAATTTTGTTTTATGGTTTATTAATCTATTCACTATCCTTGAGTTAAAATTTATTAAAGATTTAATTCTTTTTTTTCTTTTCCCTTCCTTCCTTCCTTCCTTCCTTCCTTCCTTCCTTCCTTCCTTCCTTC
>JABTXL010006712.1:31432779-31445846 GCA_025134845.1 Neodon shergylaensis
TTCCTTCCTTCCTTCCTTCCTTCCTTCCTTCCTTCCTTCCTTCCTTCTTTTGGATTTTTGAGCCAGGGTTTCTCTTTAGCTTTTGGTTCCTGTCCTGGAACTAGCTCTTGTAGACAAGGCTGGCCTCAAACTCACAGAGATCTGCCTGCCTCTGCCTCCCGAGTGCTGGGATTAAAGGCGTGTGCCACCACCTCCTGGCTAAAGATTTAATTCTTACAATCATTTTCTGTTTATTTTTCTTCATGGTCTGAGGTACAGGCAAGCTTATTCTTTCTATTTCATTTCTAGTTTCTTGGTACCATTGTTGAAAGGCTATATTTTTCCATTTTGTGTTGTTGGTATCTTTATAAAAATTAATAGACCTTAGGCATATAGCATTACTTTTGGATTTTCTGTTCTGTTCCATTGGTTTGTAAGTCCATTTCCTTACTAGCTATGTGTTTTCTTGACTACCATTGTCTTATAAAAGAGCTTGAAATAAGGAATTATGTATCTTCTCACTTTGTTCCTCTTTAGGATTGTTCTTGTCAAATAAAGAAATATTAATGTACTTTAACAAAAAATTAAATTGATAACCCACAAAATCACAGAAAATATTTTTGAGTTATATATGTGGTAAGAGAAGTATAACTAATGTACACAAAACACATTTACAATTTAATAACAGTCTCTCTCATAAGTCTGAGCTTTATAATAATGTTAGTCTCAAATGATTCTGAATGCTGTTGGCTTAATAATGCATGCCTTCTAAATTGTGAACATGGACTGTTCTTCAATAAATTTCAATGTTTTCCTTTTCAAAGTGTAAAATTTGTACATCTTTCGTTAAATCTAGACTATATCTCTGAATCTAGTTTGTTATAAAATAATATAATGGTCCTTATTCTGACATATGAGCATTTCATTATTCTTTGTGGCTAAATAGCACTCAATTGTATGTGTACTACTTTTTCTTTATCCATTCATGTTATAATGGACACCGATTTATTTGTCTACTCTGGTAGTGCCATGATAAATACTAGTATGTGGGTGGATGTACTGATTATTGGCTAGTTCTCTTGGGAATCACCAAGAAGAGTTGTAATTGAGTCTCATAGTAGTTTGAGTTTTAGTATTCTAAGGAGTCTCTATCCTATTTTTATTGGCTGAACTGATTTACAGCTTCAGTAATAATCCACAAGAGTTTGTTTTTATGCTATACTCCCCTTCACTTATATTTTGAATGTTATCTCTTCTAAGTCAAAAATAGGATCTCAGGCCCGGCGATGGTGGCACACGCCTTTAATCCCAGCACTCGGGAGGCAGAGGCAGGCGGATCTCTGTGAGTTCGAGACCAGCCTGGTCTACAGAGCGAGTTCCAGGACAGGCTCCAAAGCTACAGAGAAACCCTGTCTCGAAAAAAAAAAAATAGGATCTCAGTTTAGTTTTGATTTGCATTTCTAATATTTAGTTAAAAACTTTGAAGATTTTTTAAAAATATGTGTATTTATTGGCACACTGGATATGTAGTTGTAAGCTTGTGAGAAAAACGTTTTTATAATAAGGGCTTCAACCTAATCAAAGAATTAGTCTCCTGATAGATAACAATTATGATGGCGTTACTAGGAAGTGATAGAGTTTGGAGTAAGGGGATAATTGGAGGAAGTAAGTCACTGAGCACGGCCTGAGAAAGCTACATCTTTTTCTTTTTCTCTCTGTTTTCTGTCCATCATAAGTTTTTATTCTCCACATGCTGGTCTCAGGCCTATGGGAATGGAACCAAGCAATAATACAGAAACCTGTGAGATCATGAGCCAATATGCTTTATTTCTTTCTTGTCTCTCATGTGCATTTTGCTACAACACCCAAAATAAACACACTATTAAAAATAAACCCACACAGTTATAATCGCCTTATTCTTGGCAAGATTCCCCAAAAAATCCTACATTGGGAAAAGAAAACTTACAAAAAAAAATGCTGAGAGGACTGAATATCTACTCATAGAATCTTTTTAAATTGATTTTTATTGAGCTCTACACTTTTCTCTGTTCTCCTCCCTTCCTCTCCCCTCCCCCTTCAATCCACAGAATCTTAAAATCACATACCTATCTTTTCCCTATAAATTCAATTCAAAATAAGCTAAAAATCTCGATTTGATACTTTAAAACTTCAAGAGGTAGACCTAGAGGACACTAGACCTTGGCACAGATATTAACTTCCTAAGACTACGGTGATTTAGGAAACAGGACAAATCCTTGAATAATGGAACTGTATCAAGTTGAAAAGCATAGCTAAAGAAAATAAATGGTTACAGGGTAAAAGGACAACTCACAATGGGAAAGGATTAACTAGCTATTCTAGCAGGAGAGGGTTAATCTTCAGAACATTTAAACACTTAGCAGATATCTAAAAGATGAACAAATGGACAAGTCAATGAACAAATGCACAAAAAATAAGAAGATGCTTTTCAAAAGACTTGCAAATATCCACTAAGTGTGTGAAAAAAGTATTGCCAGCTTTACATGACTAGTAAGGCACAACAAAACCATGTTGGCCTCCTCTTGTTCATTTATTCTTTTATTTTAAGATTATAATAAATGACATCATTTTCCTCTTCCCCTTTTTCTCTCTAAACTCCCATATACTTTCTTTGCTCTCTTTGAAGTTATCTTTTCCATTAGTTGTCACTGTATGCATAAATAAGTGTATGTATATACATATATGTTCTGAAATACAACCAGCTCAGTCTATATAATTCTACCTATATGTATGTTTTCAGGGATGATCATTTGCTATTGATTAGCCAATTGTTTTGATCTTTCTTGGAGAAGACTGTTTCTCTTTTTCTTAATATTCCTTTGTTGCTTGCAGTTCTTTGTGTAGGGTTGAAGTCTCACGGATTTTCTTCCAAACACTTTGGCAAGTCTGTTGTTGCTACCTTTGTTCAGTTTATCTGTAGACCGTGACCCCAATGAGTCTTTGTGGTGTTGCTTCTGAAATTCCTGGGAGATACAGTGTCAAAACAAATCCCTGAACCTCTGGCTCTTATTTCCAACATCTCTTCTGCAAAGTTCCTTGGCTTTAGGTACAGGAGTTGTTTGCTGGATGTATTTGCTGGGCATGTCTTTAAGGGGATGACTTCACTGCACCTTTTATTATGATTTCCTTCTAAGTAGTGAGACAGCTTTCTTTTACTGTTGCAAGTACTCTCCTTGGTGTTTTATAAGAGACACAAGGTCCTTGTGCTCACAGATAATTCCTACAAACTAGGAATGTACTACTTGCTCATGGATACCACATTGTTGTTTTTATTTTCTGCAAGCTTCATAGTTTGTCGCAAATTTAGACAATAGATATTATATTGTAGCAATTGGGAGTGCTAATGTTTCTACCGCTCCCTTGTTTGTTATTAGAATTTTTGTTTAATTTATAATAATTGACCCAATTATTTTAGTGAAGTCTATTTCTTTCCAGTACAGTATTAAAGCCCTAGTGTTGACACAGAGGGGCAGCTTGGGTATTCTCATACTTAGAAGGAAGAAGTGACAGTGGTAACACTTTCCCGCTTCCAAACCATAACGTCTCTGAATTTTCATAACCCTCATTGGCTGATTTATTATTTTTGTTAATGCAACATCTTGGAATGTAAATCATTCTACAGGCAAAGCTATAAAAATTCTATCTTTTTTGAAGACATATCTTCCAAGGTTCCAGACTTTTATTCTTTGAGAAATTCATACAGCATCTTTTTAGTGTATTTGTTTCCATTATCCAACTCTGTTCTTATCCAACATCATGTTATTTCTCTTGGTATAAAAACAAACTAACAGCAACAATAACAAACAGAAAAAAATCAAAATAATAAAAATAATGGAGTTCAGTTTGTATTGATCACCTATCAAATACCCTTGAGCATCAGGCCTTCCCTGGGTTGATATAACCAAGCTTTGGCATCTGTTCTTATTTCAGAACTCATCCCAACTTTTCAGTTCTTCACTTCTTTTCTGACAAATATCGGTCTACAGAGATAGCTATATCTTTGTGAAATACACTAGCTGCCTTCCAGGTGATTTCTGCTACAATCTCTAGCCTTTGTCAGTGAGCTGAGCTGTTAAAATTGTGTGTTATATTGCAAAGCATTCGCTTTCTTCGGTAAGAGCAGAAACAGTAATATTTGACGGCATGGAACTCCCTCAAAAGTAGGGACCTTCACAGGACATAGGAGAGCTTGCCAAGATCCCAAGGGTGATACTGCATTCCAGGCGCTGAGGTCTCCGGAAGAGGGACCAGCAGCTGCTTCACTCACGGGAGAGCATATCACAGTTATGGAAACTGTGATTGGCAATGAAGGATTCCGGAATGCCACATGCCAGGAGCGCTTCTGCTGCTAGAGTGATGCCCAAGAGCAGGAAACTGGCTTAGAAAAGCTGTAACACCATCTCTCCCAGGAAGCCATTCTGACTGGGAGCATGGCCCAGAGGCAACCCGGTGAGCCACTCTCTGGCAGCGTATAGGAATCTGACTTGCAGAGATGGCAACAAACAAGGATGACACACTTCTGGTGTACATATCCTCTCTTTTTCTTTTCCTACATATTACAGCAGATTTCTTGAATAGATGTTAACTCGTTTGCTTTTGGGGACAATTGTCAGGGGCTTCAAATATGTTTGTTTTGAAAGTGTTGTCCCCAGCTTCATTGGGGAGTAGGTTGATACTCTTCTATTACAGAAGTTAATCCCTGGGTGAATTATCTTTGCAAACACATATTTAGTGCTTGTCACTCATATGATTGATAAGCACTTTGTCATAAAGACAACAAAAATTACACATATTATTGAAAATACAAAATAAGGTTTAATCAATATTATGTGTTTTTATATTTATTCAATGATTTCTTTGAGAGTATTTAAATGAAACAATGCACAATTATGTGCTAATATTTGAGAAGTTAGAAATGTAAAAATATATATTTAAAATGTTACTATAATATGTGAATGAGGTATTTGTTTCAATCTTAAATTACTTACTACTATTATTCATTGATGATTAAATCAATTTTGATTAATAATTAGGTTAAAACCTAATATGTTTTAAAAGTTGCATTAGTATTAGGTATACATATTTTCCCTTGGCTATCAACACAAACATCAATAACATTTTTCCTACCACATTCCACATCAAGTGACAAAAGTTACAATAATTGCCCAAAATTACATGGCTCACTGGTTGAAAAATAAGTCTATCACTTTCCTGAGAACAGCAAAATCTTTCTCAGACCCTCATTTGTTATGTGTAAGTTATGGTTTTAAGCACTAAGTTTCATTTCTGAAAGCTTCTGAAGGGGGTAAAAGTAAGTAGTGAATTTAGAGTTGTGCTTGCTACAATAACATTTGCAAAAAAAATCCAATTTCTTCTCTATGTGTTAAAGGCCTCCCTTGGAATTCTCTATGCAGTCCAGGGATCTCAACCCCTGCAGCTCTGTCCTTGGCCTCTCAAATGTGAGGATCATAGACAGGGGCAGCCATGCCTGACACCTATGCTCTTTTCTTTACAGAATTCAAGATATGACTCTATTTCTCAGTCTCATACGCATTTTTGCTTTTTTTTTTATTTGATTCTTACTATAAGTTCACACACACAATCTTGAAATTCAATAGGTACAATTTTAAATCGGCTAGCTCATTCCTAAAAGATTTAATTTTTTTTTAGGTACACAGCTCTCCCACCAACACTCTGAGACAAAGGACCCTTCTTCGATCCCTCATTTCACTTTTCAAAGAGCCTGTTTCGTGCTCTGTCATTCATGCTGAAGGCTGAACGCCTGACAGCTTGCCAACCGTTATCTCTCCTAGGAAGGTTTTCATCTCCATAGCGATATCATAGACAAGTTTCACTTACAGTGATAAAATATCGTTTCTGTTTCTCAGGCTTTAGTCATAAGTTGAGGAGTATGTGTTACATTTGTTATCCTGATAACTTCATTATAAATCTAGATCTTGACTTCTAGAAACACAATGATTTCCTGATGCTTATACTGTTATACTTGGGAATATACTTACAGCTTTGTCAAATCTGGAAGATACTCAAATATGTTTTAAAAGTTTGATTTTATTTGTTAATTACTGGCCATTCATTCTTCCAGTATGTTGCTTGTAACCTTTATTGTTTTTCTCTTAGTGCTTTGAAATGATCTTAACTTAAACAGCATTTGATTCAAAGACCACATTTTCTACCTCCCGTGCTGGTGGTATCAACTTGGCTAGAGTACAGAGGGAGGCATTTTAGTTTGTTTGTGGCTGAATTCACTTGTGAACTTACTGAATGAAATTATTTCATCAACTTTGCATGCGTGGCACCATAAAAACATGAAGGGAGACTCACTATTGCTAGGCAAAATGTACTGAAAGCTATTATAATTGAGAATAAGAAGCAATATTCTTGAAAACTTTTGCCTACTTACATCCAAACATTTCTGTGAATGAGCATTAGCATTTAATCGAACCTATTAAATCATATTTTATATTTCATATATAATTAAGATAAATATTTTAAGCATATTGAGCGAGTCTTAATTAAAAGTTGAATATATTTATCAGTTTTTTAACTAAAATTAACTGACTAATTTAATTATATAATGACAGTTCAAACATAGCATTATAATTAATTTATTCCTTCACAATGTACATTTTTATGCTAATGAAAATAGGCAAGGTAAATCATCATTAGAAGTAAGAAATAAGCAAACAAAGAAATGCTGAGTGATTTTGCTGCAGTTGATTGGCAAACCTGGTCTCAGTTTTAAAAATCTTACTCTCTAGTGAGGAACCTGAAGAAAGATTACATCCTTAATATAGTAGATAAACAATTACAAAGAAAACCTGTGCTTATCAACTTCATTATATTAACTGTGGAAATCTGTTCTGTTAGAAGCAGCATTTTTTGATACGTAGGAATATTTAGAATATGGAATGCTGAATAGACAAAAGTTCAACTAAAGTTCTGAATATGCTCACAAGGTCTCTTTATTCTATGTAGATGAAGTATCCGGAGCTGTTTATTGGGAAGGAGAATCCTTTTCTGATAGATGTTGTAATTTAGACAAGGGTTTTAAAGGATTTTGTGAGTGGTGTGCAGTGTCTTCCTTGGGGTTCCTAGGACCAACCTGGTCCTTAGTAAGGCTGAAGAGGCTAAGGGCCCTATTACAAAACTCAGGGGAGAGGTGTAGTCTGGGTTCAAAGAGTGTTAGCTGATGGTAGACAGTATCATAGGTAGGGTTCCTAGATCCTTCCTGGCCTCCAGTAGAGCCAAAGCCTTCTTCCAAGGTAGTGAGACAGGATACAGGGCCCAGAGGTGGAGGTACAGTCTGTGGCTGATGGACAATTTTCAAGTGGATGGTGAGCAGTGTCGTCCCTGGAGTCTCTAGGATTACTCTGGCCATTGGTACAGCTGTCAGGCTGTGTGACTTTGTTTGGAGCCCAGGAAAGAGAGTACAGTCTGTCTTTTTGCAATCTTAACTGCAAATTAAATAATATGTTCTACATAATACAAACATACATGTGACATCCTAGGTAAGTGTCTAAATATGAAAGTATAACACAATATTTTTGTGATGAAAAAATAAATTGTGTTATTTTGAAGCTAAGTCATTAATATAACTACTGACTGGACACCTCTCACACAAATGCCCTCAGATCTATTCAGCATTGTATGAAATGAAATAAATTATGCACAGAAGATGTAAAGGAATATTCTATACATTGAACATACAGACATGACAAAATTGAGTGGTTAAAATGTACAGATTATATAAATTTTATGTTAAACACACACAGAATAATAGTATGGAAAATTAGGGAATATTTAGACAATAACAGAGCACAGATAATATAACACAGAGATGATTAAAAAATAGGAAAAATGAATAAAAAAACCTAAATAAAAATCTTGAAATAATTTAATTACTGGGATATAAGTAATACTCCTCAAATTATTGTTCACTCCCATTTGATTTTACTTCATTCATGGTTCTAAGACCATGGTTTTGTTTCTGCCTATGACATATCTGTTATTGTCTATGACATATACAATTAAAGATGGGTGTTAGCTTTGATAATAGTGAAAAAAGAAGAAATAATAAATATAAAAATATAGCCTTGTAGACTGAGATTTCTAAAGTAACTCATAATGAATTAGTGTAAATAAAGATGTATATTAAACATCGCAAACCATGCATAACGCACGTTACCTAAACGTGAGCATGTGAACAGGTACATAGACCAGCAATGTATACCAGAAGCACACACACTGGGAGCTGAGGAATGTCAATGAGGCGTCAGTTAAGAAGAGCTGTAAGATAATATGTTCATAGTATGTTTTAAAGTCCAGAAAAATACGGCCTTTCCTAATGGCAGTCTGAGACTACACAAAATTTCTTTGAACTGTCACGTTTTAAAGTCATCCAAATCTTGCACCCTGTTCTACAAAGGGAAACAACATAAGCAAACTAAGTCAGTTAGCAGTATAATACTTAAACTAATAGTCCCTAAATAGGTGTCGATTGGTTTCTGTGATTTCTAGGACCATTTACACAGAGAATCACAGTGGAACTGTCACACACACACACACACACACACACATTTGAAATGCACAGGGAACCAGAAAGAATTAAACGTTAAGCAATGTGGGTCCTGCAAGACTTTAGCTTGCATTTTTCTGCAGATGAGATTCTAACAAAGTCAGGGGGGCATCAGCGTTTTCTTGGAGAATTGGATATGTACTGACATCAGGGTAAGCTGTCACCATGGTCATTTCTAAAAGCCTTCCTGATATACAGTCTCACTAGTATTCTTTTTTAAAAAAATATTTTATTACTTAAAAAATATCGATGCTTAGGAAGCGATCTCCTGTGCCCATCTGTTGTAGGGTACTTCCCACTTTCTCTTCTATCAGGTTCAGTGTGTTTGGACTGATATTGAGGTCTTTGATCCATTTGGACTTGAGTTTTGTGCTATGGGTCTATTTTCATTCTTCTACAGGTTGACATCCAGTTGTGCCAGCACCATTTGTTGAAGATGCTTTCTTTATTCCATTGTATACTTTTAGTTCCTTTATCGAAAATGAGGTGTTCATAGGTTTGTGGGCTAAAGACCGGGTCTTCTATACGATTCCATTGGTCGACTTCTCTGTTTTTATGCCAGTACCGCTCTGTTTTCATTACTGTAGCTCTGTAATAGAGTTTGAAGTCAGGGATTGTAATGCATCCAGAAGTTCCTTTATTGTATAGGATTGTTTTGGCTATCCTGGATTTTTTGTTTTTCCATATAAAGTTGATTATTGTCCTCTCAAGATCTGTGAAGAATTTTGATGGGACCTTGATGGGGATTGCATTGAATCTATAAATAGCCTTTGGTAGAATTGCCATTTTTACTATGTTAATCCTCCCAATCCAAGAGCAAGGGAGATCCTTCCATTTTCTCGTATCCTCTTCAATTTCTTTCTTCAATGCCTTAAAGTTCTTGTCAAATAGATCTTTCACTTACTTGGTTAGAGTTACCCCAAGATATTTTATGCTGTTTGTGGCTATCGTGAAAAGTAATGATTCTCTCAGCTTCCATATCATTTGTGTATAAGAGGGCGACTGATTTTTTGGAGTTGATCTTGTATCCAGCCACATTACTAAAGGTGTTTATCAGCTGTAGGAGTTCTTTGGTGGAGTTTTTGGGGTCGCTTATGTACACTATCATATTATCTGCAAATAACGAAAGTTTAACTTCTTCCTTTCCGATTCGAATTCCCTTGAAGCTCCCAAAGTCCCAATGAGGAGCAGAAAAGAAGGAGAACATGAGCATGGAAGTCAGGACCACGAGAGGTGCGCCCATCCACCGAGACAGTGGGGCTGATCTATTGGGAGCTAACCAAGGCCAGCTGGACTGTGACTGAAAAAGCATGGGATAAAACCGGACTCTGAACATGGCGGACAATGAGGGCTGATGAGAAGGACAATGGCATGGGGTTTTGTTCCTACTTCATGTTCTGGCTTTGTGGGAGCCTAGCCAGTTTGGATGTTCACCTTCCTAGACCTGGATGGAGGGGAGAAGACCCTGGACTTTCCACAGGGCAGGGAACCCTGACTGCTCTTCAGACTGGAGAGGGAGGGGAAGAGGAGTGGGGGGAGGGAGAGAGGGGCGGAGGAGGAGGAGGGAAATGGGAGGCTGGGAGGAAGCAGGGATTTTTTTTTCTTTTTTTTCAATAAAAAAAAAACAGCTACCAACACAACATAAAAAAAAAATCGATGCAAATTCCCATTCCTTCCCCTCCTCCCACTCCCTCTCCTCCTAGAGTTTTTTTTATCATTTTATTTGATATAATTTTACTCCACAGCATTTGACCATGTTTAGAATCCAGCCTCAGTAACAAAGTAAGTGTGGTAAGAGTAACCACTATTTGCTTTCTTAGCATTTAGAATAATATTTTCTTAATAATCCAAGCTCTGTGGATATAATACAAATTTCAAATTAGTTTTGTTTTTACTTCTTGGGATTGTGTGAGGATATGTTTTTTTTTAAATGTTGTGATTACACTAAAAATAAACTCTTAAAAGAGTAGTCTATCATCTTTCCTCCGCAGCTTCTGTGTTGCTAACTGTAGCGCTTTCCACTTGAATGCACCTTAATAGGTTGGAAATGCTGGGGGAGAAGGAAAATAAAAGGAAATTATTGTCTGAGAATATTTACTATGTCAACAGTGCAGCCTAATCGTCTTTAACGGAACACAATTAGACATTGGAATTTCTCAAAACAAGAAATGTTTCGGGCAGTGGGAACTGCTACAGATAATTGTAAATAATCTGAGAATAATTAGTCTGAATAAAAGGCTGAGAACAATATAGAGAGTTTTCAGTTTGAGAAAAATTTATTTGCTCTTCACATTAATCCTCTACTTAAGGATATTAGAAAATGTAATTTAAAACAGATTCTGAAAAGAAACCCAGTAATTATTGTATTTGTCAAATAAATGGATGAAGTAGTGATGGAAATAAAATAATAGCTCCCTAAAGAATAAAATGTTTTCCCTCTTAATGGTCAATTATCCTTAAATAGCACAGTTTTACATATTTACAATTCATATTTAATTTATAGCTCTAATCATTATTTTTCTTGGTTTCTGCACATTTGATTCTCTCCCTTCCTCCACCCTCTCTCCCTTGCTCCCCTGTTCTCTCTCATACTAATGTTTCTTAAAGGAGACTGGGATGGGAGGCTCCAGTGAAGTGGAAAATCCTGTTCACGTAGCATGTCATCAGATTTTTGGCTTTGTATAAGCTTTCAGAAAACCACAAAAGATTCCACTCCCCCCTCATAATTAGCAATTCAAAGGTAATCTTGAGGTCACTATAGAGAGGTGGTTTCCAGAGGATTCCAGGCAGCATCGTTCGTGGATTATTATATACAGTATAACTCTCTGTAAATTGCCAAACCACAAGCAGTTCATAAAGTGACAGGGAATAGAAAAAGGAACTACTACCATGCAATTGCTCATTCTAATTATTCCTTATAGGAATATTAGGTCAAGGGCCCAAAGAAATGCTAGTTTAAGAAAGCAGTCCATTAAAGGTTCATGTCCAAATACAGTTCTGATGACATGTCAACCAGAGAGAAAATATTTATCATCAATCCATATTATCAAAGATAAAACATTTTGTTTTAAATGAAGATAATATAGGCAATTAAATTGCAATAATTTTCAGAGTCCATGTTGTGGTTTAGATTCAAAATGTTGGCCACAAACCTATGCATTCGAAGATCTGGTCTTCAGAGGCAGCACGGTTTTGGGAGGATGTACATCTTTAGGAAGTAGTGATTCGGTAAAGGAAATGGGTCACTGGAGGTGGGCTTTGTGTTTTATATCCTGGTTCAATTTCCTGCCCCATCTCTGCTTGGGAGTTCACTAAGGGTAAGTTACTGCTGTCCAGATGTGTACAAGCCCATTACTGAGAGCACCATGATGACTCACAGCTGCAGGCTGGTCCTGCTGCAGTTCCCTTTCTGCTGTTCACCTCAGAAGGTTCTGCTTCATCACCTCAGAACTCAGCCAAAATGTCAAAATAAAACCTTCTGCCCCTTCCGGTTTTTTTTTTTTTTTTGCCTTTTTAAAAATTGTACCAAGGAGTAATGTTGGCATTCTTTTCGAATTTCAAAATTATTTAATTTTAAAGAAACACGTTTAACACTACAAAACTACACATAATTTTTAATTCAAATGGCTAATGCAACACTTCAGTTACATATCCCATAATAATATGCATTAAAAATAACAACACCAAGGTGAGAGAGCTGGCCCTGGGGTCACAAGAGCAGGAGAGCTACCCCTGACCCTCATCTGCTTCAGCACACAAGAAAGCAGCCTCTGCTTCCCATCTGGGCAGCACACCAGAGATGACCTTGTTGTCAAGGACACCTGTGAGCCAGCCAGAGGCCTTGAGAGCAGAAGAGCTAACCCCACTGTTCCCCCATAGCCAATGCAGCAATACAGAGAGAGGGTGCTACACAGGGCAAAACAGTAGAACTGGCCCTGGTGATATGAATGTGTGGTGATTGGGTGGTGGTGGTGGGAAATCTGAGGGCCACAGGGCAGAACTGGTCCTGATCCTTGTTGCAGGTTACAGTAGGTGAGCTAGGCAAGGCAGTGCTAGATAGCTCACCCACATAGAGATAAGTAGGCAAATCTAAAGAGATGACCAATCCAGCTACCACCCAGGCCTAGAACCAGTTGGCCCACCCTAACATCCACTGAATCTATGATGTTGGAGCATGTGAAGGCGACAAACCTACAGATGCAAAACAACAGGATCTCCATGACACAGACAGCAAGAGGATATTCAAGAGGAGCTCCAGTGAAAGCCTGCTACTGGTGGTGTAGCAGAAGCCAGAGGCCTCCAACCAGACCAATGACTCATGGCAATTAACACTTGAAAGCAAACACAAACAGACTAAAGGGTAAATTATGTGTCTCAATGGAAAACACTACACCTTCCTGAAAAGATTCTTCTTCTTCTTCTTCTTCTTCTTCTTCTTCTTCTTCTTCTTCTT